>CM038144.1:402110295-402192764 GCA_021437245.1 Aegilops speltoides
GTTCCCCGAACGAGTAGTTAAAACAACCACCCCCTGATCCGAAAGGAATGGGTGTTCCTGAGGCTTATTCAAAGGGGGGCACTATTTACTTACAGCCTCTACGAGTTGCAAGTGAATGGGGCCGGTGCGTGGTGAACGGAAGGGTTCATCAAGCCATTTCTCGCCTTAACCCCTAAACTAATGACATGTACTGGTGTTTCATTAGTCCCTTGATCGGGTACCTGAAGCTCGCTTTGAGGAAGCAGTGCCATTTGGCGTTGATGTTCCAAACATTGGGTTCAAGAGCTCGGTTTGATAGACATAAACCTCAGTGATCGGCTACCTACTATCTTTTCTTACAAACTCAACCAAGCCTAACCAAACCCCATGCTCACGACATGTTCTTGATATTGATTGAGTTGGAGGGAGTCAGAGACTCCGATAAATTGATATTACGCGATCGTTACTGTCCATCTTTTTAAGCTCTGCTCCCGAAAAGAGAAAGGAAATGAGACTGAGATAGGGGTTGTCCTTGGTTTTTCCAAGGAAAGCCTGATTTAGCATGTAACGTGAACATGAGTGGACACCCACACAATCTCGATTTGAAGAAAAAGTACCATACCATTGTCGTATTTAGGGCGAAAAAGAATGGGTCATCTTTGTCAATTGATAACTGAGTGAGAGAAGACAATCATGTTCTTAAAGCGGTCGGTTCGCCCGATTCACAACCTTCCCCTATTGGCTGGCTGGTGCAGGTGAAAGAATAGCTTATGGGGCTGGAGTCAAAGGCCTGAGAAAGACTTCTTTCTTATTTATACAAGATTTCAGAGAACATGTATCTTTAGTCTACCCAAATCCCTTGCTGCCTATTTCCTTTTAGACGGTCATTCCGTGGGGCCACAAGCACCATCAATTGCATTATGCCCGGTACCACACCGTCTCATCTTCTCTGGAGAAGCTCAAATCGAACGGATAGAGCAGATGGTCCAACTACAGAACTTCTTCTTTTTCATTACTTCCATGGTCGTGCCCCTTTACGAAATAGAGGTTCACTTCGACTTTACTACTTTCCAGCCAACGCACTCTACTCAAATTGAAGGAAATTGTTTGGCCATATAAATACGCTGATCTGCCAGCCAGCCGAAAGTAGAGAACCACATTGTATGATCTGGGGCAACTCTCTGTTATAGCAGCGATTTCTTATTCATTCAGGGCGCCCGTTCATGTGTTTTTTGCGTTCATGGCTCCCAAGAAGGTGGCTGGTGCTCCCGCGAGGCCGAAGGACATGACCTTGTACTCGTAGTGCCCTTCCAGAGTCTGGTTCCTAACATAGCCCTTGAAAGTTCCTAGCCTCCTTTCAATAGGGTACATCCAGCCATACTGTACTGGACCTCTAAGTAGTGCCTCATCAGGTAGATGAACAGCCAAATGCACCATCACATCAAAGAAGGCTGGAGGATATATCTTCTCAAGGTCGCATAGGATAGTTGGTATCTTGTCTCTAAGACGCTCCAAAGCATCTATCCTGATATTTCTACTGCAGAGTTCCCTGAAGAATTGTCCCAACTCTGCAACTGCTCTGTATAAGTCAGGCGGCCCAAATCCTCTAAGGATAATAGGTAAAACCCTTTGAAGTAGGACGTGGCAATCATGAGTTTGAACCCTTGTACCTTGTTTCCATCTGCACTGACTCTCCTTTCAGGGTTGGAAGCAAATCCATGTGGGAATCTCACACGTGACAGGACCTCGCAGAATTCTTTTCTTTTTACCTTGTCCAAGGCGCATACACCGGTGGTGCCATATCCCGTGGTTTACCTTCATCTTGCACCTGCAAATCCTTTCTGATACCCAGGTGTGTCAAATCAATCCTAGATTTTAAGGTATCTTTCGTCTTTCCTTCAAGGTTAAGAAGTGTGCCGATAATGTTGTCACATATATTTTTCTCGATATGCATCACATCAAGATTATGCCGCAGATCCAAATCTCTCCAATACTCCAAGTCCCACAAAGTGGACCTGCGGATAAACAATAATCTCTCTTCTACCGTGCCACGCTTCCTTTTCCCGCTACCATTACCAGGATGGTTTCCTGGTGTAATATGCCTGACCTTCTCTAATTCCATTGCAACTCATCGGCAGTGAGCCTCTTTGGCGCATCACAGTTTTCATGCTTTGCATTGAACACATGTCTTTGGTATTTTCTAGGATGCGGCTTGTCCTTGGCAAGGAAATGGCGTTGTCCAATGTAACAGATCTTGCTAAGTATTGTGTATGACAATAATTCTGTCACAAATAAGACATGCATTGTAACCATGTGTCGTTCATACGACATAGTGCCCAAAGCGGATAATCATGGATGCACCAAATTACAACAAAGACGCAGAAAGAAATCAGTTGGTGGGCTGCTATATAGGTCTCGAGTGAGAACGCCCTTCCATAGCTGTTGAAGTTCCTCCACAAGAGGCTCCATGAACAAATCAAAATCCTTTCCGGGACTTTTTGGACTGGGATGAGCAAGGCCATCATGTAGTTTGATTCTTTGGTGCGTACATTTGGAGGCATGTTGTAAGGATAACAAGCATCGCCACATGCTATATGTGGCACTCTGGTGGCCAAATGGGTTAAATCCATCTGAAGCTAAGCCAAGTATAATGTTTCTCGGGTCAGCAGCAAACTCTTTGTGTTTATCATTGAAGCTTTACCACTCACTACCATGAGATGGATGGCTCATTACATTCTGATCTCTGTACTCCTGGTTCCTAGAATGCCACAGTACATCCTCTCTTGTTTCAGCATCATGAAACAACCTCTGCAATCTTGGTGTAATTGGAAAATGTCTCCGAACATTATGAGGAACCCTCTTCACAGCATCGCCATCTTTCCATCTTGATGATTTGCATTTCGGGCATTCACTTAAGTTGGCATAATCCTGCCGGAACAGAACACAATTATTCTTACGAACATGGATCATATCATATCCAATTCCAACTGCACAAAGGAAATTCTTCATTTTATTGTAGGTGTGTGGCAGCTCAGACGCATCTGGGAAAGATTTGCGGAAAGCAGCCAACATCGCATGAAATGATTTGTTGGTCATCCGCTCAGATGTCTTCACCTGAAGAAAGGTGACCATAGCTGAGAATACTGACAGCTTATTTCCTGGGGTGACAGCAACGTTGCATTGTTCCAACATGCGGGCCCACCATTTTTCTTCTGCAGGTGAAAGTTCACGGAATGCACGAGCATTTCGTAGCATTGTTTCAATGTTGGTCAAACTCACTGGCTCCGCCACCACCACCTCCTCCTCCTCTTCCACCTGAGCATCAGGCAAATCAAGATGGTGATCTACTGCTTCCACGTAGTCAATAACATTGACGTTCACAGCTTCACCATGATGAACCCACCTAGTATATGTGACCGAAATCCCATACAAGTGTAGATGATTTTGCATAGTTGACTGGGGTCTTGTAACTGAATTCATACAACTGCTACACGGGCAGAGCACATATGATTTCGGACCACCGTACTCAGCTCTGATAAAGTTCATGAAGTTTTCAACCCCCTCGACATATGCAGGGGAGAATCTTCGAGCAGAAGTTATCCAAGTCCTGTCCATCTGTTAGACATACAAATTAGTTCTTCTACTAGATATTACAGGAAAAACATATATGTTTTTTATGAAGTCCAAAAAAAACATATATGTCTAAACCTATGGCAAGATATTTGGACGAGCAGATCTAAGTAACGAAATATATGTAAAGATAATTCAGCAAACAGATTTGAGTGCTAAATTATGGCAGGCTATTTCAGCTGTCAATGAGGCCGAGCACACAGCCATCAAACTATCGAAGGCCATCACAGCAACAAAGATCGAGTATAAAACGGTGTAGAGCTATTTCACCTAATAGATTGGCTACTAGACCATGGCAATCTACGTCACAATAAATATATGGCAGGATATTTTACCAACTAATTGGCCTTGGCATGCCATCTCAGCTAAGTAGATTGAGTGCAGAACAGGGCAAGGAAGCTTCTTAAGCAGAGCATATTGACAGTAAACTACTTCGGCAAACAGTGAGATTAACAGTGCCTATCAGCTAACATTCAGCACTACACCGTCATGAATGGGGCCTCAGTCTAGAATGCGCGTACCATGGGAGAAGCTGACCGCCGTGCATCTCCACACGAACGTTGCCAGTGGTGGCGGCGCTGACCATCGTGCGCCTCCACAAGAACGTAGCCAGAGGTGGCGGCGCGGCTAGAGGACGGCAGTCTACGAGAGCGTACTGTGGGAGCGAGAGGATCGCCGTGCGTCCCCTCGACAAACTGTGGCGCCGACGTATCGGCGCGGCGGGGAGGGCGGCTTTGGCGGAGCGAATGGAGTGGAGGGGGGACGGGGAAGGGGGGTTTGGGGAATATTTGGCCGAAGGGCGGTTGAATCGAATTTGGGGGGAATTTTTGTGTGTGTGGGGGGGGGAGGATTTTCACACGGTGGGCGGGGGGAGTTTGGCGCATGGTCCGTTTCTCCAAGTGCAGTCCCACGTGTCAGTGAAGAGGCAAGCCGAAGCGCGTTCCGTTTGCGTGAGCCGTGTGCAGGACCGAACGTGTGTGGGGTGCAATGCGACCGCGACAGGAGTGCTGTGAGTGTACCGCCTTTTTTCCTTTTAAACCAACTGCTTCGCCCCCTCAAAACAAATGTTGCTTCGCGCGATCCATCGATACTACTACTAGTAATCCGGTAATCCCGACTAAAACGGCGCAGCCGGGTCTTTACCCGCGCAATATGCTGGGAGGTTGGCTTAGTTGGGTTTTTTAGATTTGTCTCGGTTCAATAAAAAGCAGAGTTGGTGATGATGGTGTGCCTGTCATCCTGCAATATAGGCCATCTGATCTATATCTAACGGATAGGAAGGAAACTATGACAATTTACCCGCACTGCTCTCCACATTTGCAGATAAGGCTTTCCCTCGTTCATCCTTTTCTCCCACAAGATCTTGATCTTCCGTGTAATGCATGGGCATCTTGCTTGTACTCCTACAATATGTATATTATTGTGAAAGTTCATATACACCGGCCGAGATTAATGCAAATACGGCAGATTTTCATTACATTTCAAACTTTTATAGGACAGAAAAATAAAAGAAACCTGACCCTAAACCTATTCTGCGGCAGCGACCGACGTCCTCCATCTGCGATCTCTATGTGCGGGGTGGGGTTCAAGACCTGTGAAGTGAAGGTGCGGTCTCCGGCGAGGAAGAGTAGAACACGGGATACAGACCGGCCAGTTGGCAGACCATGCCCTGCCGCCTCCCATGCCCAACTCATCCTCGGAGGAGTCCCCGACCTCGGCGGTGCCGGACGTTGGACGGCGCCAAGTACGACGCGTGGCTGATAGTGCTCCCGTCGTCAGCCGCAAGCATGGCCACCGCTTGTGCGGTCGCTTCCGCATCCAGCTATGCCGCTATTGCGTCGTGAGAGGCAACTTGAGCGAGGGTGGCGACCTCGAGCTTCTTCCCCGAAGACAAGTTCTCCTACAGAGCGTTCGCACTTGTGGTCATGGCGGATGTGGTGCCAGGTAGGAGGACGATGCGCTATCGTGTGGAGGTTAGCTGGGCATTGCCGCTTTAAGTAGTGCATTCCAGTGAGGCCAAGCGTCCGGGTGCGTCATTAAGTCGCCGGAGTTGGTTCCTCGAGCACCGAGCCACTTAAGAACGACATACGAATGGACGGCATGAATGCGGGCAGCTGGCGCCGGCAGAGAACGCACCGCGCGACGGCGCGAGGGGCGAGGGCTTTGGTGTGCCAGGGTAGTCAGCTGCTGTCGTGGCAACGTTGGAGATGCCCTTTGCTCAAATGCGATCCCCGCATGTCATTGAAAAAGCAAGACGACCCGGCATGGTCTCAGGTCCAGAGGATGTAGTTGGCCGCGCTACACCACTCCGCGGACGCGTCGCGACGCCCCGTGCATCCTTGACGAGTCGGGTGTTGGAGTGTGTTTGGATTGTGGCCAAAGTGCACCTTACCAAAATTTTGGTCATGACCCAAAGATTGGTCTTTGTTTGGATGGTTCCCATTTCTTTGGCATGCCAATGAACTCTAGCCAACTCTAGTTCATTTTTCTTGCCAATGTCGGCCAAATCATGGGCAACCAATACCTCAACCAAAATTTTGGTTACCCAATGCTTTGATGGGGCAACCTTGGGCACAAACCAAACATACCATTGGTCGTGCCACAGCACTAACGCCACCCTCGGCACACTAAAACCGACAGTGTCTATCGACGATATGAGCCTGTCGCTCACCGCGGTCGCCGTGTCTAGAGGCGGTGCTGGAGCTACGCCCCGTTGTTGGCCCCAATGACCCACATGAATGGTTGTTGGTGTCGAGGAGGTCGTGGGCCAGCTCCTCCATTGGACTAGTCTGCGCTATGTCGTCCCGATGGGTGTGCCCCACATGTCGGTTTCCCTATTTTCCCGGCCATATTCGAGCGTCAGTGCTCTGCGTTGCACATTAGTCCTTTCAGTATGTAGGCCAAGCGAGACAATTTATTGTTTATTTGAGCCGTTCAAGTGTAATCATGTGGCGTTTGCTTATTTCTCGTTCCTCTCCAACCCTCTTCTCCATCGATCATGTCACCCTCCAGTCGAGTCCATCCTCCTGCATGCCTCATTTGAACATTCCGCCGAGTATCATTCGCATGTACTTACCCTAGTCCTCTTTCAATAGATCTCCGGACCCCGAGATGAAATCGAGAGGGAGCGAGTGAAACACGTGATACCTAAGGCGGATTCAAAATTTTGAACCGGTGATCATAGCATCCGCAAATCATATATAAAGGGTATTCATTGTTCGTTTTGTTTTTGAACGTACAATATACTCCCTCCTATCCTTTCTACTTTACATATAAGTTTTATGTGTAGTCAAAGTATCTCTACTATGATAAAAAAAGGTATCAACATTCAACAACGCCCAATCAATATTGTTAGATTCATACGTACTCCTAGATTTGTACTCGAGATGGTTTCCAATTTGACTATTGACAAGATTATTAGTACTCCTTTCACATAGGTGAGTAAGTCATCTTAGGCTGTGCACCGTGACCAAGGAGGAGGGGAAAACGAGAGACATTAATGTGTATTTGCTAATTAATAGTATTGCATGCAATGAACTAACCACTGCATGTCATGTTTGACAGTCTTAGGTCATTAAAAGCATGCACACCCTCATCTCTTACTGGTTCATATGTCAAGAAACAAGAAACAAGGTAGAAGTTAATGCACCGCGCCTACGTGTTTTGGGATTATTTGGTTTTTGTAAGATGACTTACACACCTAGACGGAGGGAGTACATGAGATGTATAATGTGAAAATTATATCATTGGAAACTCCTTTCACGTACGAAATTGACCATATGCTTTGTGTAAGTTGCATGTCATATATTATTACTCTAACATTTGGCCAAAGTTAGCCTCGAAAAACGATTAGACCTGTATGCTTTGTGTAAGTTGCATGTCATATATTATTACTCTAACATTTGTGTAAGTTGCATGTCATATATTATTACTCTAACATTTGGTCAAAGTAGTATAGTGGAAGTGGATCCTCGGCGTAGGTATCCCTGCCTTACCCTCCCTTCGGTCACTTCTTGGCGGACCCCATGCTTTCTAGGCCCGCATGTCGGTTACTCAATGGGTTCGCCACGTCGAGGATCCTCATCCGTAGTATACTCCTCTATTTTATTTACTCCGCATAAAACGGAGGGAGTGGTGGTATAATAAATGGCGTGGGCGGGGAGGGAGGGGCGTCGGTTTGCTCTCAACTGCGGTCCCTGGCGGCAGCAAAACGCAAGACGAAACGCATTCCATTCGGTGAGCGACATGGAGGGTCCAGCGCGTCGGGCTGCAACGCGAACGCGACAAGGGCGATGAACAGTCAAAACCGATTGACCGGTTGTCACGGGAACCACTATTCACAGCAGAACCTTCGCTGCTCGGCCTACGCCAGCCAGTGTCCAAAAACCACACCAAATCTCCAGCCCATTCCCCCACCTTTCGATCCCCTAGCCCGCATCAAGCATCCTTAGTTCGCCGGAAAGCCATGGTGCGCCGCAAGATCACTTACTACAAGATGCTGATGCCAGAGCGCCGCGCAGAAATCGCGGCGGCGGTCGGTGCCACAGACCTCCGTTCCCAAGCTCGCTTTGCGGGAAGCCAATCCCCGAGTTCTCTGGAGCCAAGCTATGAGGAGGAGGAAGCCGATCCAATGTTCACTGCGGAAGTCGCGATGCAGAAGGCCACCGATGGGTATGAGACTATGGACGTCGACTTTGTGCCGGCGTCCGAGTCCCCCATGGTGCAGGCAGACCAGCGGTTCAACATGGCGATACTAAAGGAGGACCGGGATGCAGAGGCTCAACTCGACGCGGAGCGCGCGCATGCCGCTGCCATCGAGGCTCTCCTGCAGGCGGAACCGGATGTCGTGGATGTGAACCGGGCGGCGGAGGCTCAACTTGAGGTGGAGCGCGCGGATGCCGCTGCCATCGAGGCCCTCCTGCAGGCGGAACCGGACGTCCTGGACATGAACCGGGCAGCAGAGGCTCGACTCGACGCAGAGCGCGCAGATGCCGCTCTCATCAACGCCCTCCTGTAGGCGGAACCGGAAGTCCTGAACTTGAACCGGGTGGCGGAGGCTCGACTCGACATGGAGCGTGCGGATGCCGCTGCCATCGAGGCCCTCCTACAGGCAGAACCGGACGTCCTCGACTTGAACTGGGCTATGCTCTCGTCCGTACAGAGCGACCGCACGCTCCGCTTGAAGGAGTAGCTGGAGGCCGAGGACAACCACGGTGCGGGGACACACGTCGGCAGCAACCACTTGGGTCAGTCTACCATTTCAGGCGGTTGGATGAATATCCTATGTCTCCTAACCCTTCTTTCCTTCTTCCTCACCTCTTCTTCTTCCCCAACAGACCACCGCATGGGCCGTACGGATACTCCGGTTGGATAAACATACTCTATGAACAAAAATTATGTGTCAGCGATAGGATGGCTGAGTTTGGTTTGTTCACATGCGACAACACGTGTCAGTGAGTGTGCGTTCCCTTGGTTGGGTTTGCAGCGTGCAGGAGCGACTGTGTGAGGGTGCGGTGCGACCGCGGCATGCAGGAGCGACCGTGTGAGAGTGCGGTGCGACTGCGACAGCCGTGCGTAAGTGTACCTCCTTCTCATTTTGAAAACTTTAGGAAAGCTTGGCAAAAATGTGTGGTGAAGTTTGGCAATGCAAGGCCTAGACCCAAACAGGATAAGTACATACGTACTAGGAGTACTAGTGTTAAAAAAGAAAGGCGGGGTTTCCTTTGCGGGATTTAATCGATACAAATCCTCGTTTCACGTGTCAATTAATGCGTATTTTTTTCTCGAAATACCAAAGAGCTAACCATCTCACTCCTCATCGCTTGATTAATGCAGCGTCATGCAAACAAACCTTCTCACTTCCGCATGCATGCAAGGGATATTAATGTCCTTGGTTGCTAACCCCATCAATTTTGCCTCGATTAGTGTTAGTGGCCCTTTGCAAATTGTAATTTTGATATACTGGCCTTGTGTACAAAAAAATGGAGGTAGTAACTATATTTGAATTCCTTGCCCATTGCGGTGACGTCAACGACTTTGTTTTTTTTGTGGTTTGGCGAAGTGCGTTCGACGGGGAACACCATTGAGGGAGACCACGGTAATTCGTTCGCAAGTGGCGCCTGCAAGCCGAGACAACCGCCTTATTTGCATCCAGGAAGTCCTTTACTAGTACTACTACTAGGAGTACTAGTGCGGTGAGATGGTATCTTGAAGAAGACGATGGAGAAGCGGAGTCAGCGAAGAGTGAAATGATAGTTGCTTCGTCCATGCTTTGTGATTTGACGCCTCACTACTTTGTGATTTGTGATAGAAGGGACAGGCGAGTAGACTCCATGCTCTGTATTGTACTACATGCGTCTAAACATGGGAGAAAGAGGAGAGACGTTGCATTTTTCTATTCCTTCAATCAATCAATCAGGAAGCTTTGGTTCCATCTTTTTGGCTTTGGCAACACCGTCCACAATGGTTCCCACGATGCCAGAAGCTATTTTCACATTTGGCTACACATTCTGGATGCCCTTAACCGTACCACTTGGTTTTGCTCCTGTGTGCTATCTATACAAATCTCAATTATATTGATCTAAAAAATTATAGAGTCAAAGATTAGTAAAAAGGAGGTGATTTTGTTGCGCGGATGGCGGGGGAGGTTTCTTATTTTTAGAGGACGTTGTCCTGGCGGTTTGCTAACATGCGGTCCCACGTGTCAGTGCTTTACCAAGCTGATCCGCGTCCCACATGAGGTAGAACAACGGCAGAAGCAACAGGTGGTTAAGTTGAAGAAGATGAGGGAGAAGCGGGTTCAGCAACGAGTGAAATGATGGTTGCTTCGTCCCACCAACTTCTTTTTTTAGCATTATTACTTAGTCCCCCCAACTTAACTGCGGGAAAGGTGCAGCGTTGTGATTTGACGCCTCATTGCTCATTACTACGCCGGCGCCATGACTGGGGTGCTTCACCCCGGCTGCTCTACACTGTATTCCGGTATGGCACGTGGACCCGATAGCTTGATGTGCCACATGTCGGCGAAAGGGACTAGAAGATTTATGAAAGCGAGCGCTCCACTCTTACGACGAAGGAGTAGGCGACCTGACGACCCGATGAATGTCACTTGTCTTGTATAGTACTATAGTTTTGTTGTTTCGCATGATCCATCGATACAAACCCGATTAAGCGAGAAAGGGCGGATTTTTCCCGCGGTAGATAATCTTGGCCATACATTTCTAAGGCAATTTTAATGTATGCAAAGTGAATAATTATGAGTAACAATATGATATCTAGTAAAACTAAAAACACATATGATTTATTGTGTTAGAGTGTAGTAGTAGTGTTGTATTGCATAGTTGTTAGATGTAACATGCGAGAACGTGTAGAGATGTAGTTTTGGAGGGCCTACAGAGAGAAAAGCGTAATCTGATCAACGAACTTCAGAATAAGCTGATTACGGTCACTATATACGTTTTGCGGTGATTATCCGGTCACTTGCTCATAGTTCAGCATCGGATTGCACTCTGTTGACCGGCCAAATAGTCTGCGTGGCGCCATGTTGACTAGTTAAATTGACCACGTTCCTTGTGGGTCCCACCTGTCAGTTCGCATAGGGAAAAGGTTAGATAAACACAAATTTACGCCGGCGCGACAAGGCTCCAACCCGTGCGCGGGAATCACCTGGTTGTGTATGTGTCTGTCATGGCTTGATGTGTGCGCATGCACGTGTAGGTTGAGCACTTGAGCATGAGAGTGTGTGTTGGTCGTGTGGTGTACTGGTGTGTGCATTCATGCGTGCGTGTGTGCATGTGACTGTTGCGTGCGTGCGTGGCTGCGTGTGTATGTGTGAGTGTTGCGTGCGTGCGTGGGTGCATGTGTTTGTGTGAGTGTTGCGTGGATGGAGTTCGTGTGCATGTGTGCGTGTGTGTATAATCACCACACCAGCTCCTGTGTGTTAAAACAAATGGCTTAGCATACCAATACAAGGCCACATTGTCCGCTGTGCCCGCGGTCATGAGTTCGAACCACCGTCAATTTTTTTTTCGTTTGTTTTCATTCTTACTAGCAAGATGCCCGTGCATTGCACGTAACATCAAGATGGATTTGTATGACTTGTTTATCTTGTGAGTGAAAAGGATGAACGAGGGAAGGCCTTATTTGCAAATATGGAGTGGTGTGTGGGTACCTTTTTGCAAAATTGCCATAGTTTCTTTCCTATCCATCAGATAAATCGGATGGCCTATATTGCAGGATGGCAGGCACACCATCATCATCAACTCTATTTTTTATAAGAGTGTATTTTATGTATTTTACAATAGTGTAGATGTAGAGTAGATACAAGTCGACAGGTGGGCACGATGTTAGTCAGATAATGTGATGCAACACTAGAGGTGGCACGTGGAGCGTTTAACTGGTCAACTAGTCATGTCATGAGCAAATACAAAGTTGTACGGTGAGCCCGTGACTGTATAATAACCACTAAACGTAAACGGTGACCGTAATGACTGGATTATGAAGTCCAATGTATGTATCGTGCTTTCGCTTTAAATACAATGATCGTCATTGCATATATCGCGAGAGAAAGATGAAACAGCGTGAATTTTACGGGGCTTACTTTTAGAGGACACGGAGATAGTTTTGTGTGCATACGTGAAAGGGCATCTGAGGGGTATGCGATGGAGAGAGATGCTCTTCGTTTCTCTTTATTATGACTAACTTTGTATATAGTATAAAAATATACAAATTCACAGTGCGGAATAAATATCATTGTGGGCACCATGCAATGCAAATTAGCTTTCGTACTCCTCCATATAACTTTGTAATGTTGTATATATGTAGAAACTCTAAAATAATTTTTTGGCCACACTTTATTCAAAAGGAATGTTGTATGCGAAATAAACGTGGAGAGAGGGCTTTTTAGATCAATGGTGTACGTGATGTAACATGTGTGAATGTGTAGTTGATGCATTTGGCGGGGCCTAGAGAGGTATGTGTGTGTATTATGTATTCGAGAGAGGCATGGATAGAGGGGCCGATGGGGGGGCGTGGGAGAGATAGCACGAGAAATGTGAGTGGTCTAGAGAGAGAGAGACGAATATGACATCACGACAAGAGATTCCATTCCCTTGAGTGTGTATATGCAAGGGGGGAGGGAATCGAGGCACCAGGAGAAATTTTCTGTGTGTGTGGTGTTTGTATTGGTATGTGTGGGTGTGAGAAGATAATGAGACGTGGGGGCAGAGGGTGTGTCACCGCGTGAGGTCCAGTGGGTCGAGGTGAGGCCCTTTGTTCGTTTCCGTCCTGCGCCACATTCGTTGGCCCACGACACATTTAGGAAGACCCATGGATGACTAGTCGTACAAGACAAAGATAGCAGAATTGTGAAGGACCCTATGTCCACTAACAAAGCCGGCTAGGATTTGTAACCCTAGGTTCTTGGACTAAGGTAACCCCTTTATCTCTAATATTACTATTCATCCAACCTAACTTTAAGGGGCATCCTACAGAATGCTCTGCTAGAATCATACTCGTCGATTAGGAAGAGAGGTGTGAGATAATGCATGAGAGACAGGCGTAAAGATAATGTGCGTACATGAGACACGTAGGAAGGTCCATGTATATAGAAAGGGTCGATGAGGATTGTGCGTGTGTATGTTTGCGAGAGGAAGAGTGCTTGTGATAAAGTTTAGCGAAAACAGTTGTAAATGGTTACGAGAGGGAGGGAGGGTTATATCTAGAGCATGTGTCCGAGAAAGACACCTCGGGAGAGAGTGTGTGAGCAAGTGTGAGAGACCACCGATGGAGAGTGAAACTACACGTAAAAGACTGCTCTACACATTGATTATAGATATAAATTGTATCCAAATATTAGGATGGGATCATGATATTTGCAATTTGCGTAAGGAGCGGTCATTGATCCATCAGACATCTATATTCTATCAAATTTGAGCATGTCTATGTTATTATTCGACACAATTGATCCACATAGTTAGTATTTTGAACTCCAGACAATGCATCACTTTAGCAATCGAATATAAACGTGAGTATAGTTCATGTTGTGTGTGTAAAGCACATTATACATACGAAAGTTACACAATGGACATTTATAAATAGCTAACAATGAACTAGCATACATTTGAATTCAACCTAAGGTGGTTTAAAAAAATCGAATTCAACATGAAGTCCATTCAATTATTTGAATTTGATATCATGGCATTTGTAAACCATACCTAAACTATGGGGGTACCAATCTTTGCTCTGATTTTGTACATAATAGCATATGTAGTCGTGTACAAAATAGATTCAAATTAGCTCCTCCATTCCAAAATAATCGTAGTTATAGGATTTTCAAGTGTCAAAATTTCAAAAGGAAGCGGATAATTTAATGAGGTTTTCAAACATACAAGGTCAAATATAACGTTGTCTATTTAGGTCAATCCTCATAGTTCAAGAGTACTCTAAACGTGAATGCTTGTGTTTCAAAATTTGAGCGAAGCGCCAAAAGAGCCTCTACTACTTGAAACCGCGTGAGACCAATGTTTGGTAGTACAAGGAAATTACTTTTCTAATAACTCCGACCTGTGAAACCTACCGTCCCGACGTCCAAAGGTCTAAACCGGGGTAAGTTTGTAGCTTCATCTAGACGCCACGCAACCGCCTCCGAAAAACATTCATACACAATGGTCGCCTAAGCACACATGCACGCGGCCGAAATCGCTCCGCCCACTATTTGGGACACACAGGATTACCATCCTACCCCGACCATGATGGGTCCGAAATTTAAGAGGGGGGCAAAGTTTGTACTTTCCCCAAATTTCAAACAAGCGCATCCCATCTTCTGTTCAAAAAAGCCAAAAACAAGCGCATCCCAGACTGAAACATGGTCCCCCCCCCACCCATCCGATTCCCCATTCGCTCCGTGGGCGCCAAAACTACCTCTCAACCAGCCACGAAACCCGGCGTCCTCCGTCCGCCACCCCATCCCACCCATCAACCACCACCCTCCTCCATCATGCTGCAGCCGATACCCCGACGTCGTCATCCACGGCAACCTCAACCGCAACGCCTTCCACGGCTAGTAGTTGAAGCCGAGGCCAAGCCGTCTGTACCCGAGCCAGTTTAACCACGCCGTCCTGTGCCTCACCGCTGCCGCTCCAACTTCGCCACCCTCCACCGCACCGGAGCTGTTCCTGCTATGCCGTCCTTCACTGCCTCGGATCTGCTTCCCCTCCACCGACATACGGCCATGGCAACACAGTCAACAATTTGGCCATGGGTGCGTCCAAGCCTGCACCCTCCAGAACATCTGTTTCCCCGGTAAAAAGAAGAAGATCGGCGCGACATGTGGAGCTGACCACACCGGCAACCGAAGAAGGTACTCCTCTTCCCTTATTCGTGCAAATCTTATGACTCTACTTGCACGGTATTCATCCCACAGAAGACACTAGTTGACCGCTTCTTCTTGATACTAGATGTTCCTAGTAACTCGCGATGCACAAGGTTTCTCCTCATATACTATTTCACCTTAGCTAGAGGTCCGTCGCCCCCCTGAATTTCAATTTCTGGCCAGTTGATTCCAAATTAATGGAAGCATTCCCCGGCGTAACAGGCGCTTTGGTGTTTATCTTAGGGGCGTGTGTGGCCTAGAGTTACTGGCGCCCGATCTGGAGGTCGGCCGGGATGAAAGGGATGGCTTGGGGGTGTTGCCAAGCACGGCGGTGGTGTGAGGTCGATGGGAGGGCGGGGCGACGGAGGCACGGGTCTGGGCCGGTGGTCGCTGGCGGTTCGAGAAAGATCGTCAATAGTGACTGGGAGGAGGTAGACGAAGGCCATCTGCCCATTCCTTATAGATCGGACGGTTCATTAAAAAAATCGACTAACCTATTTATTTTCAGTCGACTCTTATCTTAGATATGACCACATGCGGTGGTGTGCTGGAGGAGTACCTGCATTTCCTATGCTCATGTATTACAAAATCATACGGAGTAGAATCTAATTTTGTTTGCCATGCAATGTTGTAGAGCTATCATATGTCTCCTGTCATTTATTTTTCAGCCACCTGCTATCTCCTACTTTTACAGTGCACTAGTTCTGCACACACTTCATCCATACTCTCACTATTGTGTTTTAATGCAAGGGTATTTCAGAGTCTGCTGAAAGCGAAGCAAAAAAGAAAAGAGACAAGTCGTGCCAGCTTTCTACGCGGCTATGCGCGGACGTCACAGCGCTTTAAAGGGTGCAGTCTCAGCAGATGGAGATGGTAAACATTGCTCTGGAGTTGATGACCTCGCTCGCAATGAACCACCATCCCAGGTGCTTGCTTTAACTTCGCGGTGTCATATGTGGTTGCATGTTCCATATGGTGTCTAGCTTGTATTCGAAAGGCCAAAGTCGGTCTTTATTAAGATAAGGAAAGATATTTTTTTACATGAACCACCATCCCATGAGCACCAGAAGACAAATAGCTAATCAGGGCACTAGCCGAGCCAGTGACAAGCCCAGCAAAGACATGCATCACCAGGAAGCCAACTAAAAAGCCGCGATGGTGGCGAAGCAGCCCACCTCCCACCAGGCTCTCAGGTCCTATATAATCATGTTCACCACTCCAGCCGGATGTCTAGCTTGTATTGCTTCCAATTTGGTTAAATTGCATCTGCTTAGCTTACACATTATACCTTTGAATATGACATGCCTTTCTGTTTTTGGTACATACTAGTACATCTGTGTATTAACCATGTTCTTACATCAAACTAATGTTCTTGTGTGTCCCTCATCAATCACTTATGACTAGGCAGGTAGGCAAGGGGACTACTCCTCATTTCAAGAATGCAGCGTCAGCCTCCCGACATGATTCTCAAGAAACAGAAATGCTAGATGAAGATAGTGAACGTAGCTCTGTAGTTGATTACAGCATTTCCCCTACACTAGCATCGCAGGTGCTTGCTCTAACTTGGCAGCGTCATATGTGGTTGCATGTTGAATATGGTTTCTAGATTGTAATTCTTCCAATCTGGTTAAACTGCATGTGCTAGTCTGCTTAGCTTATACTCCTGTAAATGTGACATTATACCTGTTAATGTGACATGCCTTCCTGTATTTAGTACATAGTACATCTGTCTATTAAGCATGTCCTTACATAAAACTATTGTTTTTTGTATCCGCATCAATCAATATGACGAGATACCTTTAGTATATGCGGTCGCGATATTAGTTGCATCTTTCACATGATTTATAGCATGCGCTGCTTCTAATTTGTTGAAATTCCATTTATGATGGGACGCTTTTAACTTGGCAGAGTCATATTGGTTGCATATTTCATGTGGTGTCTACCTTGCATTGCTTCTTATTTGCTGGAATGGTTTCTACTTAGTTTACACAAACAGTTGTGAACATGCCATGCCGTCCTGTTTTTCGTACATATTCCATCCTGGTATCATGTGTTTGCCTTACATCAAAGTAGTGATTGTCAGTATCATGCATGAATGAGGTCTGAAGAGAGAATTTTATTGCTTTTTCTTGTCGGTTTTACTTGACAATTCAAAATAAATAAAGCGGAAGGAAGTTAGCAAGGCAGCGGATAAAGGTGCTCCTTCCAAACGGAGGGCCTCTACAGTTCCTACTCCTCCACACCCCCAAGATGATTTCCAAGACAACGCATGCATAGACACTCAACAAAGCTATGTTTATGATGAGCACGTCTCCCCTAGTGCAGCATCACTGGTGCTCCCTCTAACTTGGAACTGTTATATGTGGTTGCATGTTATGTGTGATGTCTAGCTTGTATTGCTTCTAATTTTGTTGAATTCCATCTGCTTACTTTACACATTATACTTGAATAAGACACGTGTTCCTGTTTCTAGAACATACAATATCTGTCTATCACACCATGTTCTTACATCAAATTACTACTATTGTGTAACCTACAACAATCACTTATCATAAGACACGTTTGACCTCGGAGTGTGATATAGATTACATCTCACATTCTTTTCTAGCTTGTACTACTAATTTGCTGAAATGGCACTTATGACGAGATAGTTTTAACTTGGTAGAGTGATATTCGTTGCATCTTTCATATGGTGTCTAGCTTTCATTGCTTCTAATTTGTTGAAATGCCTTCTCCTTAGTTTACACATCATAAGCTATGAATATGCAATGCTATGAATATGCAATGGCACTAATGACGAGAGACCTGTAACATGGTAGTGTGATGTTGTTTGCATCTTGCATATGATTTATTTCTTGTACTGCTTCACATTTGTTTAAACACCATTTATGCTAAGACACTGTTAACTTGGCAGAGCGATATTTGTAGCATCTTTCATATGGTGTCTACCTTCCATTGCATTGCTTCTAATTTGGTGAAATGTCGTCTTCTTAGTTTACACATCATAGTTCTGGTTATCTCTTCTGTCCTGTTTTTCATACATATTACATCCTCCTATCATGTGGTTGTCTAACATCAAAGTTCGGTTAAATCTACATCACGCATCAATTTGTTACGAAGAACTAAATTGTTATTCATTTTCTTGTCGACTTGACTTAACATGGCACGAGAAAGAGGAAGAAACACGAGAATGGCGAGGGAATGAGAAGCGGATGAATCCTGCAGATTCTGCTGGTACTGATGGTGCAATAGAAGGTGAATGTCCAGCGGAAAATTCTACAAACACGGCATCCCATGCTACACGAGCTGCAAAAAAAGCCAAACAGAAACAAATAGCTGCCACCAAACAAGCAGAGATAACCCTAGTTCTTGCAACACCTACCATAGTACTACCAGTTGCATGACATACTCGTGCGTCAACTGAGCTAGCAGCACATTCCCAAGCTCCCTTGCCACCTGACACTACTTCCCAAGCACTCTTGACACAAGACAAGTTGGCAATATCAAATGAACCTTGTGAGCTTCAACAGCAAGAAGGTAGTTGCTGGAGTCAAGTTACAGTTGTATGCTTCTTTATATGTAGTCTCACAGTTTGATGTACACTAACACTTCCTATGTTCATTGTTGCACTAGCACCTAGGCGCAAGAGGAAACAAACATCAGGGATAATGCTCGATAGGTTAACTAAATCTAGAGGAGGAAGAATGGATATCCGTTTTGAGGTAGGTTTGAAAAGGCCACATGATGCTACAGAGTCAGCCAAGTTAGTATCAGAGGCAGCGATTGCCGTTAGGTGTCATGCACATATCCTCCCAACATGGATTCAGTACAGGAATGACAAAGACGAAACCCAGTTCAACACCTTCCTCGACCATTTATCTGTAAGTATGGCTATGTGTGGAAACTAGTAATATCGTCTTGCTCCGTCCCATACTTTTTAGGTTGCTGATAATGAGACTCCCATAATTTTCAACAGATGAGGTTCAAGTTGGATAGCCAAGATGATGCAACCAGACAAGCTTGCACCCATGTTTTCAAGTCTATTCTGTGACAGTATCGGTACAACTTGAGGAAAACTCACTTTGAAGGCAAGGCTAACAGTGAAGTTTCCCAAACATCTCCAGTGGAAAATATATCGGATGAAGACTAGAGGGGCCTTGTTAAACACTGGTCTGATCCGAAGTATCAGGTACATTATATATATGTGATCAGATCACATGTTGAAGTCCTATTGATGCATGTGCCACACAAATCTATCTTCTTGTAGGTGAACTGTTCAAAGAACAAGGCCAACCGTAGGAAAGTGAAATTCCAACAGACGACAGGATCTCGTAGCTATATTGCACACTGTGAGGCTCTTGTAATTAGCTGTTGTTTCACTCTTTTCGCTGTACCATATTATCGGATCTATATTGACTTGTTGAAATGCGAGGAAAGCCCGCAAGGACCAAAAAGTACCGAACCAAATGTTGTGGAAATCTTCAGGACTGTCACACCAGCAAGAAGAAGGGCATGACTACACCGACCAAAGCCGCTGTTGTAAGTCCTTAATCCTCATGCCTTTTAACTACTACTTACTCGACTTGTGCCTTGAATCGCATGGTTTGCAGCCAATGTCTATTACTCTTTTCAATTTTATACACAATTGTCTTAGCGTATCATTACACCTTACAAGGTTTAAAGGGAGGAGTGATGTTCCTTTGATCTTGACCCGTAATCTAGTTTCGTCTTTGGACTTGCCCACACAACATTACAATTGCTGTTTATGCATTCTCGGTTGTTTTGTGATATGAATGATGTCATACTATGCTTACCGTATTATAAACTTCGTCTCTTTATCCTTAGCCCTCAATACAATGTGAAGAAATAGACAATACATTAGCGATGGTACATGGTCATCTGTTTGGAACCTGGTTTTATTATGTACTTTGCAATAAAATACAACTAATATTTTACATGGGTTCACCAGAATAAGTTCTGTATATAGACCAAAGCTATTTTGTTTGGTTTTGCTGCCTCCTTAATATCTTCTGTTCCGGTACTACTAATGTAAAACCTCAACTTTTCAGCGAGCTATGGAAAAAATGGTGGAACCGCCACCTTCTGAAGGTAGCGAGGCAACTATAACCGCAATGTCAGCTCTTGCTGCAGTGGGTCAGTACCTGTCCACTAACAGTGCCAAAAGCACGTTCCTGCGTAATACTGGGTTGGTTGTTAAGGCAATATCGTCCAAACAGCCTCATGATCAAGATATGCAAGCTCAAAGCAATGTTGTATCTGCGCTGCAGACACAAGTTCATTCTCTAACAGAGGCCCTTTCTGAAACAAGAAGAAACATTGCTCAATGTCGTCAAGACATGCATGGTTTTGAAACCAGACTATCAGACATTTGCTATGTTGTTCAGGAGCCTAGGGGAAATGAAGGCAAGGGTTATGGTGCTCCATCAGACAATACAACATGAAAACGTAACAGTCAGGTCAAATGAACCGAGCTTCTGAACTTCTGGTGGTGCATTTATCTGCTAGACTGTTAAGTTTTATGCCAACCTTCCTTTTGATATATAGTTGTAATTTGTTTTGGTGCGATACAAAATTTATTCATAACGTGCAGCCACCGTGAAGAAAAAAAGCAAGCCATTTTGTATAGTCTAGGGTGTTCCCTATATTTGCCTTTGGTGGCGATCTTTGATGTCAGTGGATGTAATCTGTGCAATCGCCTTAATAGCCTAGCGTTAGTTTGACCTTATTTATTTCCTAGTCTTCTTTTCCTGGCTTGCTAGTGGCGCAACTACCCATGGGCCATATCACGGGCCGTAGGATCCATGGGTCTCCTCACGGACCATCGATAAATGGGCTCAGTGTCGATGGGCCTCGGGCGTCGATAAATGGGCTATGTCGGTGGGCCTCGGGCCGTCGGATAAATGGGTCTACATGGGCGTAAACAGGCGTAATTGGTATCGCCCGACGCGTAGCGGGCCGTTAACGGCCGTAGGACTGCAAAAGCTTAATTCTGTCACAGGCATAACGGGTCGTTAATGGGCAAGAATATAGGACGGGCTGGCCAGAAACGGACCGACTCTTGCCATGGGCCGAATTTGGCCCATTAGGGTAACATGCCAGTAACAGGCCAACTCTTGCCATGGGCCGAATTTGGCCCATTTGAGGAACATGCCAATAACGGGCCGACTCCTGCCATGGGCCGAATTTGGCCCATTAGGGAACATGCGATGTGGGCGGAATGTCGAGGGCGAAAAGGAGGCCAGAACATATCGGCCGTCAATAGGCGAAAGCTAACACGGGCCGGAAGCGGCCCATGTAAATCACGGACCGTTAGCAGTGCGAAGAAAATTACTGTTCATTATGGGCTAGAGTCACCGTGGGCTGTAAAGGGCGAAAGATCTGAAGGCCTCATATGGGCCAAAAGACGTCGTGGGCCATACATGGGCCGAAAGTGAAATGGGCTGGTGTTATATTCGACGGCCCACATGACGTTGTTGGGCCGATTTCCTTTAGTGCCTAATGGGTTGTGAGTTAACGGGCCGTAAAATGGGCTATTTGCGAAGAGACCGTTAACAGGCTTTTCATGGGCCAGCCCATTAACTTTTGACCAAGTCAAACGGGCCGACTTTGTAAACTAAATGGGCCAGTGGTGGGCCATGGCATGTGTCCACATATCATAGGCGCCTATCTGACCCACTGACGAGCTGACACGTGTTTCGTCCCGCCAATAAGAATTTTACACATGGAAATTTCCCATTGGTCGGGGCTGTTAACGGGTTATCGGATCCAAAACCTGACCCGATAGCTTAACGGCGTTCCGTTACGGTGGATGCCATCTGTCGGTCACCCTTGACAAAAGCAATTATGTGACGTGCGATTTATCGTCATGGAAGTGGACACTTCCGTTATGATAATTTTGGTAATGTCATGGAACACTTCTACGACAGCACAGGTATGACTATCTTCATTCTGTCATAAATTTGTCATGGATGTACATGCATGACAAAAAACGTGACCTATAGTGACAAACACGTATCATCACAGAAGTGTATTTTTTTGTAGCGCAAGTGGCTAATCACTCTCAAAACCTTGCCAAAACCATGTCACTTCACTCCTTGACCAATCCATAAAATCTTTTTCTAGGAAATATTCCTTTTTCTATTAAAGGAATAACCCTATCTGCCCTAGGTTGTGAAACAACCTATATTTCTGTCCATCCAAAACTTCCCAAATAATTCTCATAATTCCTTTGGGTCATATATAGCTCAAATATGCCCAAACATTTCCTTGTCCAGTTCAAAAATAATTCCCCAATATTCCTTTTTCTATTTTGTCCTGAATGGCACTTTGTGAAGGACGTGTCATTTATATTTTTCCTAGTGGATCCCAACCTTTATGGGCATTCTTATATGTCCAAAAAATTGCCTCATGCACAATTTCAACTTTATTTGCCTAGACAATCTTCCTCAGTGCATTTTCAAAGTTTCTGTCAAACAGAAGGCTTTGTGAAAAAAGTACTAGCTAGGAGTACCCAAATGAGTTGAACTTTTGCACACTCTTTAATGTGCTCATATTAACCCTCTCCACCCATTTGCAGCCCCATCCAATCATCTATATGAGCACAAGACCAAATCTTTGATTCTGGCAACATTTTCAGGTTGTGAAGCAAGTGCATTTTATATTGCTTCAAAAATCATGATAAATTACCAGATCATTCTTATAACCATAAAACATCTCTCCACCCAATTTGGCATCATTTCGTTGATCCATTTGATCACAAAAATTATTCCAAGTTTCTGGACAGAAATGATGTTTGTGAAGCAAGTGTCATTTTGGCTTGTCCATTTGGCATGAGCTTTTTACAGCATCTTCATATGTCCAAATAATCAAGCTTTGCCCAATCTTAGCCCAATTTGCTTCTCTAGGTGAGTGCATCATCCAAATTTAGTTTCTGGACCAGATTATGCAGTTGCAAAGCAAGTGCATTAAATCTTGATCCATTTCTTCTCCAACTCCCCAGGACTGTAGTCCTTCCTAGCCTAAACACCCCAGACATAACATTATACCCATAGTATTTCTCTGTTGATCACACTTAGTTGATAAAGTTTACTGCAGTAAACTTCAGACGATTACTACCATTTAACCAGAGCAGTTTTAACCAAACTACCACCTTGTTGCAACCTCCCCGGGAAGGACAAGCCCACAGACATCATTTGGCATAGCTTGTGGCACTGTGTGCACCAGTGCACGCGGTGACCACCATTTTGGCATGCCATGGGCGTGTCCAGAACGTCGCTTTGCTCGGGCCCCTCC
This sequence comes from Aegilops speltoides, assembly GCA_021437245.1. Lineage (NCBI taxonomy): Eukaryota > Viridiplantae > Streptophyta > Magnoliopsida > Poales > Poaceae > Aegilops > Aegilops speltoides. The sequence continues at coordinate 402,133,589 of CM038144.1, forward strand.
TCTACTCGGCGTCTCAGCGAGCACGAGCATGTCCAACATGTTCCCCGCGTCGTCGCCATTCTCCTGGAGCCATCTCCCCCTCCATAAGCCCTCCATCAGCGCTCGTCGCCGCGGGCCCACGGGAAATCTGTAGCCGACCGGCTCTGCTCGCGCCGTGGCCTCTTCCTCCTCTTGTCCCCGAGCTCTCCTCATCCCTGTGCCCCTCTGTAGCTCGTCCGCACCTCCCTCGTCGTCTTCTCGGGCAACCCCGTGCTCGCTGAGCCTCGCTAGAGCATCGACCGGATGTACACGGTGGCACCCGAGCCCGTGCCCCTCGCCCCGGCTATATATAGCCCTCCCCGAGCCGTTCGTTCTCACCACCAGCTTCACCTCTCTCCTAGCAACTTCCCCAGCCTCTCGTTTGAGCTCGAGCTGCTCCCCTGCTCTTCCATCGCCGCCTCGGCCGCCGCCTCGGGTCCCTCCGATTCCGGTGACCCTGGCCATCTCCCTCCGCCCCACTACTTCTAGCCATCTCCTCCACCACCAGTACGCCGCCCCAGCACCTCTCCCCCTCCTCGGGTGGCCTCCTGCCATGGGTTCGCCAGTGCCTGAAGCTCTCCCCCGCCGTGTCCCATGCCTCGCCCCTCTCGGTGATCCTCAGCGCCTTCCATGACCGGGAATGGGTGCGGCTCGTTCTCCTGAGCTCGCCCGTTGGTCACACGGCCCGAGTGGTGGCCGGAGTTGGCCGGACTCGTCGCCGGAGTGATCGGCGCTGCCTCTGCCACAGTTCACCGTCGAGAGAAGGAGAGACGAAGAAGAGAAGAGAGGAGAGAGAGAGAAGTGGATAAGGTGGGACCCACCTGTCAGCCACACAAGGGCCGGCCCCACCACTACCATGCTGGATAAGTTGAAGCATAGTTCCTAGAATACGCTTTCAGTTTTTCTGTTTTGGCCCAGTCTGTAAAATTTTCTATTACAAATAGGTCCCTGGCAGAAAAACAACTATAACTTTTTAACCGTAGCTCCAAATCAGGTGATTCCAAAGCCCACTTCTTCATTTCGTGGAGCCCGTTCTGATGGAATCCCTTTCACCATGTGTTAACATTCTGAAAATTACCTTTTCCCCTTGCACGTAAACAGCCCCTCCTAGAGAGATCTGTTTCCGGCAAATTTTTCCGCGGCTTCACCGCACTCCTCCCCGGTTCTTTCTTCATCCCCAGGCAAGTCACACCTTCCATTTTCGTCACTGTAATGCAGTGACATGGTTTAATCTATTTGAACTTGTTTAAAATATTGCTTTAGCTCCATGACTCTGTGCATGGCATTTTCTGGGAGTATTATTTTGATCTTGCTATTGCCATGCTATTGTTCGGATTACTAGGAGTCATGTTTGTAGTTGATGATTATCATGTTGTCATTCGAGTATTAGTGGTTGATATTGTGATTGTTTCATGATGGTATATGCTATTATATTTTGGAGTATTACTTTGGATGTCATGCTACCTTTGGATTATTAGTGGTTAGTATGATTATTTGCATGATGCTAGTTGATGCTCTGTTGCTTGGAGCATTATTTTCGGAGATGGTGTTTACTTGTGGATCTTAGTCGAATAGCTGTATTCTTGTTATTGGAGCAGTAGGATTATTGTTTTCGAATTCATCATGATAGTAGTGTTGTGCTACCCTTGGAGTATTTTGAGATGATGATATTATGCTAGGATTATTTTGGGATATTGCTATGACTTGTATTATAGTTTGATAGTTCACATCGGAGTATCAGTTATCACAGTTATATTTTTGGGGTTAAATTCCGTCATTAAGTCGGTCAGGTGCCACCGAACCGGGCTTTTTCCAGTGCAACCACATTTGCCTTTTATGGGAAGGCCCTAATGCGGTCTATTGCCGTGCCTCTCGCCGGTGCCTCCAACGAGGGAAGGTTATGGGCGTGCGGTACCCTGGCCCGGTAAGCAGACATAACCTTGTGTGCCCGTAGTTTTTGTTAGGCGCCTTTTTGTCCCCGTTTGGCACCGTTTTCATTTTGCCACGACGGTGGCCGTTGGTGTCTGGGGTAGACACGGGGCCACCGATGACTTATCCTAGTGGGGAGTTAGTCGGAGTGGCCGGGAGAGTGTCATGGCAGTAGAACGGTTTTGTCGGAACACCATTGGTCCACCCGAATGGGAGTGCGAAGCCATGGGTTTCGTGGTGTGGGTACAGTGCTCTACCTCGGCAGAGTGTGTGTGTTTGATCTATCGATAGTCGCATCCTCGGTCATGGGCATAAGGTCGTACTAGGTCACACCATTCGATCAACACTCACATGACGGAATGACTTATAGGTGATGTATATGTTGATATTGTGAGCTGTAACAGTTTGGCAGGATGATGATGATGATGATGTTGGGATGATCTTGAGAAGGATCATTCAGTTTGTGATGTGGTCACAAGGTGATCATGTCTGTTCCGTTTGTGATCTATGAATGATCACCGTTCGGTTACGAGGTAACCCGTTGAACCCGGTGTGGTCCGTTTGTGATCCGTGAGTGATCACCATTTTGTTTTGGTCACGAGGTGACCGAGATGGTATATGGCTTGGCCGGTTAGCCAAGTGTGAGATGGTTCATGTGGTACTTGAGATCTGAGATGATGGCTTATCAGTGTTCTAGTAGTTCATATCGTGATTATTAGTTGCTTTCATCATGGTAGCTGTTAATTTAATTAATCTGTTTAATGCTATGTTATTGTCTTGCCTTTATGTTTTTGGTTGTTGTGAGCTTGCAAGTACATTCAATGTACTCACCTGGCGTGTCATGCCAAATTGCAGGTGATGCCGTGAATGCTTGGTTGCTTGTCGTGGTTTCCATTCGTGCGAGCTAGATCGTGTCCCAGCCAGAGTCCCTGCGGAGTGGAGTTCACTACCTTCGTCGTTCTTCCGCTGCTAGAAGATTTCTGCTGCTATGAGTTGTTCCGCTGCTGGCATAGAGCAAGTATATTATCGCAGGCATAGTGTCGTCGTGCCGACGTGCTTCTTTGTCACATCAGACCCTTGTATTATTATTCTTGTAATAAGAGCTGATTTGTTCTATGTCAAGCAGTGTCGTATTCCAGAAGACTTCATCTCGATCTCTGGGCTGGAATAATGGGCGTTTCGGTTTCTCTGAGCCGGGGTGCCATAGATTCAAGACTTAAAACACAAAGCAAAACAAGCAAATACTCATATCATACAAGATGCTCCAAGCAAAACTCATAATATGTGAGGAATAAAAATATAGTTCCAAGTAAAATACCGATGGTCGTTAGAAGAAAGAGGGGATGCCACTCGGGGGCATCCCCAGGCTTAGTTGCTTGCTAATTCTTGAATATTATATTATGATGCCTCAGGTATCCCCAAGCTTAGCCATTTTATAATCCTTATTCCTTCATCCATCGTAAGATCACCCAAAACTTGAAAACTTCAATCACACAAAACTCAACAAAACCTTCATGAGATCCGTTAGTATAAGAAAGGAAACCACTACTATAAGTACTGCTGCAGACCTATTCATATTTTATTTTTGCATTATATCTACTGTATTCCAAGTTTTCTATGGCAAAACCTCTTCAAAGAAAACCATAGAATCATCAAAACAGGTACACAACGCAAAGAAAACAGAATCTGTCAAAAAGCAAAGTCTCAGAGTAATCGACTACTTGAATACTATCAGAACTCAATTTTTTGAAAAATTAGGACGGCGTGAATAATTAGTTTTTTTATTTTCTTCAAAAAGAATCAACTCAAAATCACTCTTCTTATAAAAACTAAAAATAATTTCATGAGTGCAAAAGTTTCTGTTTTTCAGCAAGATCAAATCAACTTTCACCCAGATCATCCCAAAGGCCTTGCTTCGCACAAATACTAATTTAAACCACAAAAACACATCTAACTAGAGGCACAATCGTGTATTTTATTGAAAACAGCAATAAAACCAAAGCAAAAAGATACAACTTGGGTTGCCTCCCAACGATCGTTATCGTTTTACGCCCCTAGCTAGAAATAACGCGTAGGATCTAAGTTTTGTCATCTTTGGTTCTAGATCCATATGATGCCCTCATGATTGATTCATATGGTGGCCTAATTCTTGTTCTAGGGAAATGTTCCATACTCTTCCTTAGTGGAAATTGAAATAATATTGCCTTCTTTCATATCAATCACGGCACCAATAGTACGTAAAAATGGTCTACCAAGTATAATTGGACAAGACGGATTGCAATCAATATAAAGAACAATAAAATCTATGGGCACACAATTCCTATTTTCAAGAATAAAAACATCATTAATTCCTCCCATAGGCTTTTTAATAGTAGAATCCGCCAAGTGCAAATTTAATGAGCATTCTTTAATATCGGTAAGACCAAGCACATCGCATAAAGACTTCAGAATTGTAGAAACACTAGCACCCAAGTCGCATAAAGCAAAACACACATAATTTTAAACCTTGAATTTGATGGTAGGTTCCCATTCATCATGTAATTTTCTAGGAATTTAAACTTCTAATTCCAACTTTTCTTCCAAAGCTTTCATCGTAGCATCAACAATATGTTTATTAAAAGCTTTATTTTGTTCATAAGCATCGGGTGAATTTATCAAGGATTGCAACAAAAAGTACAATAAACCAAAGATCAACTATCATAATTAAAGTCTTTGTAATCCAAAATAGTGGGCACATCACTAGTTAAACTCTTGACCTCTTCAAACCCACTTTTATCAAATTTTTCAACAAGATTTTCACCCTCCGAATCATAGGGATTCCTTCTAGCTAAAGTTGACTCTTCTCCAGTCCCTTTTTCATCAATCTTAATTTTGAACAAAGAATCAATAGAAGAAACACCAATTATTTTAAGATCTTCATCACTTTTATGAAAGTAATCACTAGAAAACGCTATTTCTAAAAAAATTCTCTTTTAGCTCTAAGCATAGTGGTTCTTTTCTTACTTCCATCCATAGAAATATAAGGAGCTTTAATTGATTCTTCAACTTTAGGCACAAAATTTTTCATCTTGAGAGTTTCTACATCATGAGAAATTCTATCAATACTTCTAGACATATCATCAACTTTTCTTCTATCGAAGCATTGAAATTTTTTGAGTATTGATAACTTCTTTAATATTGTTCTCAAGATCAAAGGTGTTTCTATTATTATTATTATAAGAGGGATTACCATAAGAATTACCATAATTATTAGAGGAATTACTAGGAAAAGGCCTAGGATTAAAATTACCTCTATAAGCGTTGTTATTGAAATTGTTTCGCGAGATAAAATTCACATCCATTGCATCACTATTTTGCTCAATCAAGTAGACAAAGGCACATCATTAAAATCAATATAGCAGTTTTATTAGCAACCAACTTCATAAGAGCATCAACTTTTTCACTCAAAGAATTAATTTCTTCTACCGAATTGACTATTTTACTAGTAGGAGCTCTTTCGGTATGCCATTGTGAGAAATTGGCCATAATATTATCTAGCACTTTACTAGCTTCACCAAAAGTAATTTCCATAAAAGTACCCCCCGCGGCAGAATCCAAAAGATTACGAGAAACAAAATTCAACCCCGCATAAAAAATTTGTATGATCATCCAAAGATTTAACCCATGAGTTGGGTAATTCCTCAGCATCAATTTCATCCTTTCCCAAGATTGTGCAACATGCTCATGTTCAAGTTGCTTGAAATTCATGATCTGGGTTCTAAGGGAAATGGTTTTTTTGGGCGGAAAATACTTAGTAATAAAAGCATCCTTGCACTTGTTCCAAGAATCAATACAACTGCGAGGCAAGGAAGAAAACCAAATTTTTGCACGATCTCGCAAAGAAAAAAGAAATAATTTCAACTTCACAAAATCATTGTCCACATCTTTTTTCTTTTGCATATTGCATAATTCCATGAATGTGTTAAGATGGGACGCGACATCCTCATTAGGAGTACCGACAAATTGATCTTTCATAACAAGATTCAGAAAAGCAGTATTAATATCATAAGACTCCGCATTAGTGGCGGGAGGAGCAATCGGAGTGCTAATAAAATCATTGTTGTTGGTATTTGAGAAATCACACAACTTGGTATTCTCTTGAGTCATGATGACTTCACAACAAGATTGCACTCAAAAACAGATCTGACGAGAAAACAGCGAACAAAAAAGAGGGCGGATAAAACAACAAATTGTCGTGAAGTGGGGGGAGAGGAAATCATGAGGCAAATGGCAAATAATGTAAATGGAGAGGAGATGAGATTTCTGATTAGGAACCTGGTTGAAGTTGAAGACCCTCCCCGGCAACGGTGCCAGAAATTCCTTTTGATGCCTACTTGAACTACGTCGGTATTTCCCCAAAGAGGAAGGGATGATGCAGCACAGCGAGGTAGGTATTTACCTCAGTGACGACACCGAGGTTATCGAACTTGTAGAAGAACCAAGCAACACAGCGTAAACAGCCCCTGCACACAAATAACAAATACTCAGAACCCGATGTGTTAAAGGGGTTGTCAATCCCTTTCGTGTAACAGTGCCTCGAATTGGCGAGAAGACGTGATAAAGTTGTGATAGATAGGATAAATAGATCGCAAAATAAATAAAGTGCAGCAAGGTATTTTTGCATTTTTGGTTTAATAGATCTGAAAATAAAAGCAAATAAAAATAGATTGCAAAGGCAAATATGATGAGAAGAGACCGGGGGCCGTAGGTTTCACTAGTGGCTTCTCTCGAGAAAAATAGCAAATGGTGGGAAACAATTACTATTGGGCAATTGATAGAACTTCAAATAATCATTGTCGGATTTCGGGTTCCGGCAGACCCTTGAGGTTCGAACACTGGGGTGCGCGCGGAGATTTAACCCTCTGCCTGCTTGTTCCTCGCCGAATCGCTAGGATCTAAACTACCAAACAGAACAGCACAAGAGACACAAGATTTATACTGGTTCAGACCACCATTGTGGTGTAATACCCTACTCCACTGTGTGGTGTGCTGGATTGCCTCTTGGGCTGATGATGAACAATACAAGGAAGAACAGCCTCGCGAGGGTCTGTTCTTGGCTGGTGCGACGAACTGCTAGGAGGAGTTCAATCGCTCTATCTACTGGTTTCTTGGTGAGGATCCAGCTTCCCTACCCTGGGGGTGGCTAGTCCTATTTATAGGCCAAGTCCCTAGGCCTCTTCCCAAATATTGAGCGGGAAGGGCGCCAACACTTGGCCATTTTGAAGGGGAACAGCGGGTACACTTATCCTAACTAAAGTTGGTCCTCACCTGTCAAAGGCTCTGGTGGTGACGCCTGCTTGGGCTCCACAATGTCTTCATCCTTGCCGTTGGGCTGGTCTTGGTCTTGTTGCACCGAAATGGTTGCCTTTGCTTGATGCTCTCGCCTGCGCTTGCTCCCTTTACACCAAAGAGGAAAGGAGGACACTTCGCGGGCTGGCACCCGGCTGGCGCCCCTGGTCGTCATGGCTTGCGTCATGGGCACCTCGCGAGGCACCCCGCCTTGAACTCTCCGCCTCCTCGCGAGCCCACCTAATGAGGCCGTGCCTGAGGAAGCTCCTTGTCGTCCGCCCCGCGAGGCTTCGCCCCTCGCGATGGTCTTGTATTTGTGTTGATGAAGATGGGCTGTGCTGGGCCTCCCTTGAGCCACGCCGTAGGCCGCAGGCAGGCAAGTCTGGGGACCCCCGTTCCCAGAACGCCGACAGTAGCCCCCAGGCCCACGGCGCGCCCGAACTTGGCCGAGCAGAGAGGCGAATGGGCAAGTGCGAGGCGTCGCGGGCCCTAACAGCATGCGGCCTTGGGCGCCGCGTGGCGGTTGATTGGACGTGGGCAGCACTGTTCCCCCGCGCCCCCTTATTTTATGCCTTCCTAGGTGGGCTTGCTGCCGCACATAGCCACTCCCCCTTCCTTTGCTCGAGCGCTCTCTGTCCTTTCTCCTCTCGAACTCCAGTTTCCATATCCAATCCAATCTCGAACCTTCCCCCCTTCCTGCCATCATGGCTCTGCCGAGGAAGGGAAGAGGGAAGAAGCTCATGCCGCCGCCTCGCTTATCGGCGGCGGCGGCCCCCGCCGTCGATCGGCCGGTCATAATCAATCAAGAAGGCCTGGGCAAGGTCAGCTCGGCCCTGGCCACCATATTCAACGAGTGCGGGAGGACGATGGCCTGGCCCGCGTCTCGCTTCTCCATTGACAGGATTGCCACCGAGGTCCGGTACTTCGCCGACGCCCTGTGGGTGGGATTGGTTCCCCCCTTTTCTGATTTCTTCAACGCCGTGCTTTCCCATTATCAGATCCATATGATGCATCTGGGTCCTGAATCCATCACCCTTCTTGCGGTTTTCGCTTTCGTTTGTGAGGCGATGATGGGCATCATTCCTTCGGTTGCCTTGCTGCGCCACTTCTTCTCTCTGCGCCTTGCCGACCCTACCCAATGTTCGGGGTGCGTGAGCTTCGTTCTTTGCGAGAGGCAGCTGCTTCGGGATTGACTTGATCTTCCTTCGCGCGCCGGGTTCATGGCGGTGGCTGTATGTGGACGTAGGGGTGCCCAGCCCCCTGCTGACGGAGCCATCTTCGCCTGCTGTCCCCAACTCAGGCTGGGGCTAGGAGACGCTCGCGAGCCCCCGGCTCGCCTCTCTATGGCGTCACTTCGAGTTCCTGAGGGAGCTTGGCGTGATGGCGCCCAAGCTGGTGAAGGAGTTCTTGCTACGCCGCGTTGCCCCTCTCCAACGCCAGTCTCATCGGATGTGGGCTTTCAGCGGCCGTGGGGATCGTATGCGGCTCCAGAAAGAGGACTTGACGCCTGAAGCACTGAGGAAGGTGCTCTTGGTCTTGACTGGGGATCCTTCCCCCGGCGGCATCCGTCACGGGGGGGCCTTGCTGTACCTCTGCTCGAATAGAGGTGACTTCGTGAATCAGATGCCCATCTTCGACGAATGGGGGCCGCGCCCTGCTGGCCTCCATGGGCCTCGCGAGAACCCAGTGGTGGTGGTCGCCCTCGCAGCCGGCCAGGGCGACTCTTCCTCAATTGGCGGAGCAGGGAGGCATGAGCCTCTAGAGGCCGAGGGTGCCCACGCCGAGGTGACAGCACTGGGTGGTGCTCATGAGGGAGCGGCCCCTGAGGCCCGTGCTGCCGTAGCTGAAGGTGGCGAGTGGCCGCCCGCAGTGCCTGCGGCTGAGGCCCCCAAGGCCCCAGCTGCTCTTCTGGGTGAGGCCAGCGGTGGCGCGCATCAGGCGGACGACCCCGACGCGGGTTGCCTCGGTGCTTCCTCTTCGTCGTAGGCTGACCCCTGCGCTCAACTCTTGGGTCACTTCCGCGTGGACTTTGAGGCCCTTCGGAAGAGACGGGAGGCCTTGGGCGATGATTACCCTTGTCGCCTGCTAAAGCGTAGGAAGTACTTCGCCATTGATGAGTAAGCCTTCTCCCCTCCCAGCTCCTGATTCTTCTGTTGCCTTTCCTGATCCTTGCTCCGCAGGGCCCTTCCTTCTGAGCTCATGGAGGTGGATGAGGAGCCATCCGCCTCGCCTCTGCCCTCTCCGCCGTCTTCAATCGTTCCGAGTAGCAGGGCCCTTGTGGTGAGGTCGGTTGGTGAGATGAACCATCCCGAGGCGCAGCGTGGCCCTGCGCTCCCCGCGGCCTTCCTTCGCGAGCCTTCGCGTGGCATAGCCAGCCTGCCGTGGGCTTCTCGTTTGGTCGTGGACCGTGATTGGCTGGGATACTCCCGGCGCTCTTCACTTGGAGATGGACTGGCTCTAGGTCGGGCCTCTGGCAGGGCGTGCCCGGTTATCTCAAGGGCGCCAGCCCCAGCCCCCTGCCCGGGAGGGGAGTGCTGATCCGTGCTCCACGACGCTCGCTTAGGGCGGATGATGGTGAGGAAGACGTACTCGAGCGCGCCCGGGAGCATCGCGCTCTTCGCCAAGGGTTCCTCCGGAGGGCGGCTGACGCGGTGAGCATGCTTGGTGACGAGCTAGCTGATGAGGACGCACGCCTTGAGGCCAAGGGCCTGCGCCTAGTTGCAGAGAGGCGCGAGCTGGAGGCGGCTGCCGCCCTCGCGCACCGTCGGCATGATCTCGACGATGAGGAGGCCAAGGCGTCGCTGGCGGCCTCTCGAGAGGCCCATTCCCGGGCCGTTGAAGAAGCTCGGGAAGCTGACCGGCGGTGAGAGGCCACGGAGGAGCGGGCACGGGAACTCCTGGCCCGGTGCCGCTCACTTGAGGAGCAGGTGGAGCTGCGTGAGGCGGCCCTTGCGTCGATGAAGGTGGCCTCCGGCGACCCAGCGGACCTCCAGAAGCGTGAGGCGCTGACGCTGGAAGCCGCTGAACGCGCACGCGAGTATGAGTGCCTGGAGATGAGGGAGCGCTCGGTGACACGGGGGAAGGACGATGTCGCTGCGCGGGAAGCCCGTGTCTCGGAGGAGGTCGGTCGTCGGGTGGCGACGGCGCGCCTGAATCTCGAACGCGAGATCAAGGAGAGGCTGGAGTTTGTCCAGACCGAGGCCGAAGGTAGGACCAACGTCCTCAGGACCAAGCTGGAGGAAGCAATGCGGCGGGCCGATGCTTTGCGGGTCGCACTTGAGGCGGCGCAGGGGGAGTCAACTACTTCCCATGCCGAGGTGCTTCTTCTTCGCCAACGGGTGGTCGAGGCCGAGGCCGTCGCTCGCCAGAATGCGGATGAGATGCGTCAGCGGCGGCTCTTGGAACATGAGCACGCCCCATGCTCACCATGCTTCGGGAGAAGGCCAACACAGCCTTAGGTAACATCTGCGAGGCAGTCGTCGGCGAGCCGCGCGCCATTAACTACGCTGGCAACCTTCAGTTCTTCACCGACATCGTGACGCAGCTGGAGGCGCGGTCGGTCCGGGCCAACAGGTTGGTGGAGGAGAGGAGCCGTGCCTTGCTTGGGCGCGCCTTTTCCCGCGTCTTCAGCCATCTCCGGAACATGGATCCTCACTTTGACTTTGACGCTGCCATCGCCCCAATCCCCCAGGCCGTCCGGGACGACCTGGCGTATTGGGTGGAAGACAATGTAGACGCCCTTGTCAGGGCCTTCGCTTCAGATGATGATGGCGTGATCATGGCTGTCGATGAGGGCGGCGTGGTGTACGGCCCTGACGCCGCCAGCGGCAACGCGGAGGGCGATGGCGAGGCCAGCGACGCCAGCGACAGTTCGGGCGGCGTTCCTGAGGATGCATTGGGGGATTTATCTGACTGACAGCGCATTGTTCCTATTTCCTTATCCTGCATGAATAGAACTCAGGCTTTTCATCCCGATGGTCGTAAGAGCATTTTTGGGAGGGGGTGCCCCTCATGTAAAACTTATGTTCAGCGTACTAGTGAATGCTACTTCACTCACATGCCCGTGCCAAGTGGTTGGCCATGTGACGAGCCAGCTGGCTAGTTTACCTTTGTCCCGAGCGGGCCTCGAGATAACTAGTCGGAGGCCGTGGTGCCTCGCATGCCTCCTGATTGAATCTGTGGGATCTGTAGTGAAAAACCTCCTGAGAGGGTACATCGGCGGAAGTCTGGGCTGCACGCTAGCCAGGCCAGACCCGGCTCGCGAGGGGCTCGCGAGGGGAGGCAGCTGAGGTGAGGTCGTAACCGAAACGCGAGAGATTGCTCGAACGAGACTAAGCACCCCTTCCCCAACACACACAAATCTCAAATTCGAGTCCAACTTAAATCTAGCAGGGGAAAGCAACAACCAAGAGAAAAGCAATGAAAGCAGAAAAAGGCCGCGTCCGGCACCTAGTCTAGTCTTGGACGTCTTCTCACCAGCGCGGATCTAAGTGCTGCCACTGGGCGTGGGAGGGAGCCCCAGGGCCTGAGGCCGGCACCCCTGAGACTCCGGGGCGTGTACAGCCCCACTCATTATTACGTGAGAGTGTCACGAGGCGGCGAGCTTCACAGGCACTGGGCCTTCTTCACAGGTACCGGCCTTGCTTCATATCGCCTGACGAGGGCCCAGCCTTGCGCCACACTCTAGTGCCATCAACGACGACCGGAAACTAGGACGCCGCCGATGGGGTAAAGCGGTCGCCAGTGGTTCCCTCGACGACCACGGGTCCTCCGCCAGGGGCAGGCCCTGAGGCACCTCCCCAGCGGAGGGCCTACCTCCTGGGAACGCCTTGCTCCGAACGCCACGGTGGTGATGTCGGATCTCGGCCCCTCTCCTGCAGCCCCCGACGCCCTCCTCCTGAGGGGTAAGAGGCCACGGGAGCGGGGCAGCTGCTCGCTGTGGCGACCTGCACCTCCTGCGACCCATGATTAATGTATGCCAGCTCCTGAGGGATTAGTGGTACCCGATAATCGTCGCCTCCAGCGTGGCAGGTGGGGCCGTCCCTGGGTTCCTGGAAGAGCTCAGCCTCTGGCGCCTCGTCCCCCCAGCTCGGGCTGAGGAGTGAGCCCTGTTCACCTTCACGCGGGTGCCCTTGATCCATCATGTGGGACACGTTCTCTTTTGGGGCCGTCATCCCGAAGGCCGCGCCATAGGGCTCCACGCGCCATGCAGCTCTGCCTGATGCGCCTACCTGGGGGTGGTAGCGCGGCGGCCCGCTGGGGCCGTGGGTCGCGACGAGTCCTTCTTTGCTAGCGGGGAGCGGAGTCAGTGCTGCCGCTGGTTCGGTGCCGACAGCTTCGCTGGTGTTGAAGTAGCCTTGGAGCCCGCGGGTGCGCGTGGGGCCCCTGCGTGGGCCACCCTGAGCCTGGGGCGGGAGCTGAGTGTAGAAGGGGTGAGCCCCCGAGGCGGCGAAGCCCAGGAGCTCCGCCACCCGCTCTAGCAGTACATCGTGGCCGCCTTCCATCAGCCTGCACTGCAGCAGCTCTCGGGCCACCGTGAGCGAGGCCCTTGAGTTCGCCTGCTCCCGGCGGGTGTACGGCGTCGTGGCCGCAGCGTAGTTGGAGGCCCTTGCTGCCGACCACGTCTGCCGCGGTGTTAGAGCAGTCGAGGCGAGCGGCTCTGCGGGGCGGGCCAAGCCGCCCAGGGATCAGGGTTGCCCGCCTGGTCGCCGGACATGGTGATGACGATGCGACGGGACGCGAAGTGGCGGAAGGTGGATCGGCGCACCTACCGGGCGCGCAAATGTCGATTTCGGTTCCGCAGACCCTTGAGGTTCGAACACTGGGGTGCGCGCGCAGAGATTTAACCCTCATCGCTTGTTCTCGCCAATCGCTAGGATATAAACTACCAAACAAAACAACACAAGAGACACAAGATTTATACTGGTTCAGGCCACCATTGTGGTGTAATACCCTACTCTAGTGTGTGGTCTGGTGGATTGCCTCTTGGGCTGATGATGAACAATACAAGGAAGAACAGCCTCACGAGGGTCTGTTCTTGGCTGGTGCGACGAACTGCTAGGAGGAGTTCAATCGCTCTATCTACTGGTTTCTTGGTGAGGATCCAGCTGCCCTACCCTGGGGGTGGCTAGTCCTATTTATAGGCAAAGGCCCTGGGCCTCTTCCCAAATATTGAGCGGGAAGGGCGCCAACATTTGGCCATTTTAAAGGGGAACAGCGGGTACACTTATCCTGACTAAAGTTGGTCCTCACCTGTCAAAGGCTCTGGTGGTGACGCCTTCTTGGGCTCCACAATGACTTCTTCCCTGCCGTTGGGCTGGTCTTGGGCTTGTTGCACCGAAATGGTTGCCTTTGCTTGATGCTCTCGCCTGCGCTTGCTCCCTTTGCACCAAAGAGGAAAGGAGGACACTGCGCTGTCTGGCGCCCGACTGGCACCCCTGGTCGTCATGGCTTGTGTCATGGGCACCTCGCGAGGCACCCCGCCTTGAACTCTCTGCCTCCTCGCGAGCCCACCTGATGAGGCCGTGCCTGAGGAAGCTCCTTGTTGTCTGCCCCGCGAGGCTTGGCCCCTCGCGAGGGTCTTGAATTTGAGTTGATGAAGATGGGCTGTGCTGGGCCTGCCTTGAGCCACGCCGCAGGCCGCAGGTAGGCAAGTCTGGGGACCCCCGTTCACAGAACGCCGACAATCATGACGATATCCAGGCAATGATTTATATAGGCATCACATCCAAGATTAGTAGACCGACTCCTGCCTGCATCTACTACTATTACTCCAGCAGATCGACCGCTATCCAGCATGCATCTAGTGTATTAAGTACATGGAAAAACGAAGTAATGCAGTAAGAATGATGACATGATGTAGACAAGATCTATTTATGTAGAAGTAGACCCCGTCTTGTTATCCTTAATAGCAACGATACATACATGTCGTTTCCCCTTCTATCACTGGTATCAAGTACCGTAAGATCGAACCCATCACAAAGTACCTCTTCCTGTTGCAAGATAAATAGATCAAGTTGGCCAAACAAAACCCAAATATTGGAGAAGAATTATGAGGCTATAATCAATCATCCATATAAGAGATCAAAAGAAGACTCAAATAACTTTCAGGGATAAAAACATAGATCTGATCATAAACACAAAGTTCATCGGGTCCCAACAAACACACCGCAAAAAGACTTACATCATATGGATCTCCAAGAGACCAGTGTATTGATAATCAAGAGAGAGAGAGATAGAGAGAGAGGAAGCCATCTAGCTACTAACTACGGACCCATAGGTCTACAAAGAAGTACTCATGCATCATCGGAGAGGCACCAATGGACATCATGAACCCCTCCGAGATGGTGTCTAGATTGGATCTGGAGTTTCTGGAATGTGTGACGGCTGGAATTGATTTTCGTCGTCTCCGCTATGGTTTCTGGAATATTTGAGTGAGCAAAGAGGCGGTGCGAGAGGCCATCGAGGTGGGCATAACCCACCTGGGTCCCTGGTGGGTTGTGCTCCCCTCGGAGCTCCCCTCAGGTACTTTCTTGGCCCACTGGATGTCTTATGGTCCAAAAAATCCACAAAAAGTTTCGCTGTGTTTGGACTCCGTTTGGTATTGATTTCCCGCATGTGAAAAACAAGAAGAAAACAACAACTGGCACTGGGCACTATGTCCGTAGGTTAGTACCAAAAAGGATATAAAATGACTATAAAATGATTGTAAAACATCCAAGAATGATAATATAATAGCACGATACAATAAAAAATTATAGATACATTGGAGACGTATCAGTATGTTGCTAACCTCTTTCCATATGTATTTATATAGCCGCCAAGTCTAGGGGATACGAAAAGGTTGAGTATGTTGTAGACTTAATTATAATCTTCAAATTGTAGCCTTTCAGGGTCGGCTTATCCTATCAAGAGAGCCGGGTCTTTCATATATTAATCCTTCAATGAACTTTGTACAACTTTTCAACCATAATCCCATAGTAACAAGATGAGCCAGACTGATAATGAACTCTAAGATCCATATATGTAACCCCCAATGGTCGGCTTAACTTAACAAGATGAGCCGGGAATTATAGTCACTGTACTTTGAAAAAATTCCAATATGTAGCCCCCATGGGCCGGTTTAAACCGATAAGTAGAACCGGGTTGTAAAAAAAATCTGACACCACATGCATTAGCCCCCAAGTGCCAGGTATATTGCTTGCAATGTGCTTGGGACTTCAATTAATCTGCATCACAAAAACTTGTCATTGTATGTTGTAACCATTATCTCACTGTTGTCTTTCAGGGATAATTGAGTATGAAGGAGTCGCAAGTAGGCGACTTAAGGAAAAACATCAAGATGCGGCTGATGTCTACTACGCAACCTTCTTCTTGTAGACTCATGTTGGGCCTCCAAGCGTAGAGTTTTGTACGACAGTAGCAAATTTCCCTCAAGTGGATGACCTAAGGTTTATCAATCCATGGGAGGCGTAGGATGAAGGTGGTCTCTCTCAAATAACCCTGCAACCAAATAACAAAGAGTCTTTTGTGTACCCAACACATCCAATACAATGGTAAGTTGTATAGGTGCACTAGTTTGGCGAAGAGATGGTGATACAAGTGTATTATGGATGGTAGATATGGGTTTTTGTAATCTGAAAATATAAAAACAGAAAGGTATCAAGTAACAAAAGTGAGCAAAAAGGTATTGCAATGCATGAAAACAAGGCCTAGGGTTCATATTTTCACTAGTGCAAGTTCTCTCAACAATGATAACCTAATTAAATCATATGGCAATCCCTCAACGTGTGATAAAGAGTCACTCCAAAGTTCCTATTGCGGAGAACTCAAGATGCAGTTTCATGTAGGGTACGAAACCACCTCAAAGTTATTCTTTCCGGTCAATCCATTGAGCTATTCCTATAAGTGTCACAAACAGCCCTAGAGTTTGTAGTAAAATAACACCATATCACGCACATCAATCAAACCTAATGTCACCTAGATACTCATGTCACCACATGTATCTGTGGGTCAATTATACGATACGCATCAAACAACTTCAAATTCATAATATTCAATCCAACACAAAGAACCTTAAAGAGTGCCCCAAGATTCCTACCGGGGAAACAAGGACGAAAACGTGCATCAACCCCTATGCAAAGTTACACCAATGTCACCTTGCAATCCGCGAGTTGAGTGCCAAAACATACATCAAGTGAATCAATAGAACACCCCATTGTCACCTTGGGTATCCCACGCAAGACATACGTCAAGTGTTCTCAAATCCATAATAGTATTCAATCCGATAATAGTGAAACCTCACAGGTAAAACACATTTCATCAGAAGAAGATAGAGGGGGAGAAACACCACATGATCGAACTATAGTAACAAAGCTTGCGGTACATCAAGATCATGCCAAATCGAGAACACGAGAGAGAGAGAGAGAGAGAGAGAGAGAGAGAGATCAAACACATAGCTACTGGTACATACCCTCAGCCCCGAGGGTGAACTACTCCCTCCTTGTCATGGAGACCGCCGGGATGATGAAGATGGCCTCAAGTGATGATTTCCCCCTTTGGTAGGATGCCAGAATGGGGTTCCGATTTGTTTTTCGTGGCTACAGAGGCTTGCGGCGGCGCAACTTCCAATCTAGGTTTCTTTTTGGAGGTTTTGGGATTTATAGGAATTTTTGCGTCGGTTTCATGCCAGAGGGGTTCACGGGGCAGCGATAAGCCAGGGGGTGCACCTTCCACCCTTGTGGTTTCCTCGGGACTCTTCTGGCCCAACTCCGATGCTCCGTGGCCTTCTTCTAGTCCATAAAAAATCACCGTAAATTTTCAACTCGTTTGGACTCTGTTTGATATTCCTTTTCTGTAAAACTCAAAAACAAGGACAAAGCAGAAACTGGCACTAGGCTCTAGGTTAATAGGTTAGTTCCAAAAATAATATAAAATAGCATATTAACGCATATAAAACATCCAAAACAGATAATATAATATCATGGAACAATAAAAAATTATAGATACGTTGGAGATGTATCAAGCATCTCCAAGCTTAATTCTTGCTCGTTCTCGAGTAGGTAAATGGTAAAACAGAATTTTTGATGTGGAATGCTACCTAACATATTTATCCATGTAATTTTCTTTATTGTGGCATGAATATTCAGATCCATAAGATCAAAACAAAATTTTAATACTGACATAAAAACAATAATACTTCAAGCATACTAATAAAGCAATCATGTCTTCTCAAAATAATATGGCTAAAGAAAGTTATCCCTACAAAATCATATAGTCTGGCTATGCTCCATCTTCTTCACAAAAAGTATTACATCATGCACAACCCCGATGACAAGCCAAGCAATTGTTTCATACTTTTGATGTTCTCAAACCTTTTCAACTTTCACGCAATGCATGAGCGTGCTCCATGGATATAGCACTATAGGTGGAATAGAATATGGTGGTTGTGGAGAACACAAAAAGAAGGAGATAGTCTCACATCAACTAGGCGTATCAACGGGCTATGGAGATGCCAATCAACAGATATCAATGCGAGTGAGTCGGGATTGCCATGCAATGGATGCACTGGAGCTATAAGTGTATGAAAGCTCAAAGAAAGAAAGTAAGTGGGCGTGCATCCAACTTGCTTGCTCACGAAGACCTAGGGCAATTTGAGGAAGCCCATCATTGGAATATACAAGCCAAGTTCTATATTGAATAGTTCCCACTAGTATATGAAAGTGACAAAATAGGACACTCTCTATCATGAAGATCATGGGGCTACTTTCATGCA
Source organism: Aegilops speltoides (assembly GCA_021437245.1). Classification (NCBI taxonomy): domain Eukaryota; kingdom Viridiplantae; phylum Streptophyta; class Magnoliopsida; order Poales; family Poaceae; genus Aegilops; species Aegilops speltoides. The sequence continues at coordinate 402,151,638 of CM038144.1, forward strand.
CAAGTGTGGAAAAAGGATAGTAGCATTTCCCCTTCTCTCTTTTCTCGCATTTTTTATATTTTTTGTTTTGGGCTCTTTGGCCTCTTGTTTTTCTTTCTCTATTTTCTTTTCTTTTGTCACCTGGACAATGCTGTAATAATGATGATCATCACACTTTTATTTACTTACAACTCAAGAAATACAACTCGATACTAGAACAAAATATGACTCTATATGAATGCATCCGGTGGTGTACCGGGATGTGCAATGACTTAAGAGTGACATGTATAAAAAAATATGAATGGTGGCTTTGCCACAAATATGATGTCAACTACATGATCATGCAAAGCAATATGAAAATGATGAAGCGTGTCATACTAAACGGAACGGTGGAAGTTGCATGACGATATATCTCAGAATGGCTATGGAAATTCCATAATAGGTAGGTATGGTGGCTGTCTTGAGGAATGTATATGGTGGGTGTAATGCACCAGCGAGAGTTGCGCGGTACTAGAGAGGCTAGCAATGGTGGAAGGGTGAGAGTGCGTATAATCCATGGAGTCAACATTAGTCATAAAGAACCCACCTACTTATTGCAAAACTATGTTAGCTATCGAAACAAAGTACTACACGCATGCTCCAAGGGGGATAGATTGGTAGGAAAAGACCATCGCTCGTCCCCGACCTCCACTCATAAGGAAGGTAATCAATAAATAATTCATGCTCCAACTTCGTCACATAACGGTTCACCATACGTGCATGCTACGGGAATCACAAACTTCAACACAAGTATTTCTACCAATCCACAATTACTCACTAGCATGACTCTAATATCACCATCTTTATATCTCAAAACAACCATAAGTAATCAAACTTCTCATAGTATTCAACGCACTTTATATGATAGTTTTTATTATATCCCTCTTGGATGCCCATCATATTAGGACTAAATTCATAACCTAAGAAAATTACCATGTTGTTTAGAGATTCTCAAAATAATATAAACGAAGCATGAGAGTTCAACAATTTCTATAAAATAAAGCCACCGCTGTGCTCTAAAAAGATATAAGTGAAGCACTAGAGCAACTAACAAACTACTCCAAAAAGATATAAGTGAAGATCAATGAGTAGTCAAAAACTAAGAAGACTCTCTCTCTCATCTAAGAATTTCAGATCTTGAGTATTTTATTCAAACAGCAAGGAAAACAAAATAAAATGATCCAAGGATAACACATATAAAGTGAAGAAGCAAAAATATAGGTTAAACCAAAACTAACCGATCATTATTGAAGAAGAAATGTGGGATGCCAACCGGGGCATCCCCAAGCTTAGATGCTTGAGAATTCTTGAAATATTAATTAGGGATGCCTTGGGCATCCCCAATCTTCAGCTCTTTTGTCTCCTTAATTCCTCTCATACCACGGTTTCCCTAAATCTTAAAAACTTCATCACACAAAACTCAACAAGAACTCGCGAGATAAGTTAGTGTAAATACATTCAAAACCTTATCATTCTCTACTGAGGAAAATCACTAAAATTATAATTTGACATTGCATACTAAATGCCTCTGCATATTTAATACTCCCATCCTCATATAGAATCATTAAACAAGAAAACATATTCAAACAATGCAAACATAATAGCAATCTGTCTAAACAGAATAGTCTGTAAAGGATGCAAGAGGAATCATACTTACCTAACTCCAAAAATTCTGAAAAATTACAACATTATAGAGAATTTATCATTGCATGTTGTGTCAAAATTCCAAGCTTTTATCACATTCTGACTTTTCTAGGGAATTTTTTGCAATAGCAATAAACTTTCTGTGTTGAAACAGCAACTCATATACTTGCAAATTGAGCATGGTGATGGTTATCGTTAACACTTTTATCAAAATAAAGATACAAAAGATTATTCTAAAAAACAGCAAGCAAAAAAAATAAAATGATGCTCCAAGCAAAACACATATCATGTGGTGAATAAAAATATAGCCTGAAGTAAATTTACCGGTGGATTGGAGACAAAAGAGGGGATGCCATCCGGGGCATCCCCAAGCTTAGATGCTTCGTTGTCCTTGAATATTACCTTGGGGGTGCCTTAGGCATCCCCAAGCTTAGGCTCTTACCACTCCTTATTCCTTGTCCATCAAAACTTTACCCAAAACTTGAAAACTTCACAACACAAAACTCAACAGAAAACTCGTAAGCTCCGTTAGTATAATAAAGCAAATCACCACTTAGGTACTGTTGTGAACTCATTCTAAATTTCTATTGGTGTTATATATACTGCATTACAACTTCTCCATGGTTCATACCCTCCAATACCACAAATAGATTCATCAAAATAAGTAAACAACACAACGAAAACAGAATCTGTCAAAAACAGAACAGTCCGTAGTAATTTGGAAGCTTCGTATACTTCTGTAACTCCAAAAATTCTGAACAATTAGGACAATCTAGGAAATTTGAATATCAATCTTTTGTAGAAAAATCATATCAAAACCACGTTACAGTTAATTTTTAAAATTCTTGGACTGAGCGCAAAAGTTTCTGTTTCTGCACAGAATCAAGTCAACTATCATCCACACTATCCCAAAGGTTTACTTGGCACTTTATTTAAGCAAAAGCTATAAAAAATGATAACCATTGTAGCATAATCATGTGAACACACCAAAAACAGTAGGTGAAAATATTGGGTTGTCTCCCAACAAGCGCTTTTCTTTAATGCCTTTTTAGCTAGGCATGATGATTTCAATGATGCTCACATAAAAGATAGGAATTGAAACATAATGGAAGCATCATGATGCATATGACTACACATTTAATTCTAACCCACTTCCTATGCATAGGTATTTTGTGAGCAAACAACTATGGGAACAAGAATCAACTAGCATAGGAAGGTAAAACAAGCAAAACTTCAAGATTTTCAACACATAGAGAGGAAACTTGATATCATTGAAATTCCTACAAGCATATACTCCTCCCTCATAATAATTTTCAGTAGCATCATGAATGAATCAACAATATAACCATCACATAAAAGCACTATTTTCATGATCCACATGCATAGAAAATTAAGTACTCTCCACATAAGAAAATTTCTTCTCATTCAAAATAGTAGGAGTATTATAAGAAACTCAAATACTATAAATTGTTTCCACATTAAAAGAGCAATGTTCAGAAAAAGGGTAATTATAATCATTACAAGTTTTATGAATATAATCATCACTACTTTTTATGACATAAGTGTCATCACAATAATCATCATAAGTAGCAACTTCATTCTCATCATAATCAATTGAAACCTCTTCCAAGATAGTGGAATCATTACTAATAAAGTCATGACCTCTCCAAATCCACTTTTATCATTATAATAAGATTCAACACCCTCCAAAATAGTGGGATAATTATTATCTAAAGTTGACACTCTTCCAAACCCACTTTCATAAATATTGCACTCATCATAAATAGGAGGCATGCTATCATCATAATAAATTTGCACATCAAAACTTGGGGGACTAAAAATATCATCTTCATTAAACATAGCATCCCCAAGCTTGTGGCTTTGCATATCATTAGCATCATGGATATTCAAAGAATGCATACTAACAACATTTCAATCATGCTCATCATTCAAAGATTTAGTGCCAAACATTTTATTGACTTCTTCTTCTAACACTTTGGCACAATTTTCCGATCCACTATTTTCAAGAAAGACATAAAAAAGATGAATTATATGTGGCAACCTCGATTCAATTTTTTAGTTTTAATTTATAAACTAAACTAGTGATAAAACAAGAAACTAAAAGATCCAATTGCAAGATCTAAAGATATACCTTCAAGCACTCATCTCCCTGGCAACAGCGCCAGAAAAGAGCTTGATGATTACTACGCAACCTTCTTCTTGTAGACTCGTGTTGGGCCTCCAAGCGTAGAGTTTTGTAGGACAATAGCAAATTTCCCTCAAGTGGATGACCTAAGGTTTATCAATCTGTGGGCGGCATAGGATGAAGATGGTCTCTCTCAAACAACCCTGCAACGAAATAACAAAGAGTGTCTTGTGTCCCTAACACATCCAATACAATGGTAAATTGTATAGGTGCACTAGTTCGGTGAAGAGATGATGATACAAGTGTAATATGGATGGTAGATATGGGTGTTTGTAATCTGAAAATATAAATACAACAAGGTATCAAGTAACAAAAGTGAGCAAAAACGGTATTGCAATGCTTGAAAACAAGGCCTAGGGTTCATACTTTCATTATTGCAAGTTCTCTCAACAGTGATAACATAATTAAATCATATGGCAATCCCTCTGTGTGCGACAAATTGTCACTCCAAAGTTCCTATCACGGAGAACATAAGATGCAATTGCAAGTAGGGTACGAAACCACCTCAAATTTATTATTTCCGATCAATCCATTGAGCTATTCCTATAAGTGTCACAAACAGCTCTAGAGTTCATAATAAAATAACACCATATGACACACATCAATCAACCCTAATGTCACCTAGATACTCCAGTGTCACCAAAAGTATTTGTGGGTCAATTATATGATATGCATCAAACAACTTCAGATTCATAATATTCAATCCAACACAAAGAACCTCAGAGAGTGCCCCAAGATTCCTACACGAGAAACAAGGACAAAAACGTGCATCAAACCCTATGCATAGATTACCCCAATGTCACATCAGGAATCCGCGAGTTGAGTACAAAAACGTACATCAAGTGAATAAATAAAACACCCCATTGTCACCACGGGTATCCCACGCAAGACATACATCATGAAGGAAATATGCCCTAGAGGCTTCATGATAAATGTTTATTATTACTCACTGTTTTGGGGTCCCGGAGTGATTTCCACGATTAACGAACCCTGGGGTGCGTTTACGTGTCGGTCATCAACACTCGTAGTTTTGACCGATTCTGGCATGTTTCTTGGATTATTACTCACCGTTTTGGGGTCCCGAAACGATTTCCATAGTTGTTGAAACCCCAAAGTACGCTTACGTGTCGGTCATCAACACTGGCAATTTTGGCCGATTCAGGCCCGTTTCATGGACTTACTCACTGTTTTGGGGTCCCGGAGTGATTTCCACGACTAACAAACCCTGGGATGCATTTACATGTCGGTCATCAACACTCGCAGTTTTGACTGACTCTAGCCCGTTTCATGGATTATTACTAACCATTTTGGGGTCCTGAAGCGATTTCCATAGTTATTGAACGCTAGGATGCGCTTACATGTCGGTCATCAACATTTGCAGTTTTGACCGATTCTGGCACATTTCATGGACTATTACTCACTGTTTTGGGGTCCCGGCGTGATTTCCACGATTAACAAACCCTGGGATGCGTTTACGTGCCGGTCATCAACACTCACAGTTTCGACCGATTCTAGCCCGTTTCTTGGATTATTACTAACCGTTTTGGGGTCCCGAAGCGATTTCCATAGTTATTGAACGCCAGGATGCGGTTACATGTCGGTCATCAACACTGGCAGTTTTGACCGATTCTGGCCCGTTTCATGGACTATTACTCACTATTTTGGGCTCCCGGAGTGATTTCCACAATTAACAAACCCTGGGATGCGTTTACGTGTCGGTAATCAACACTCGCAGTTTTGACCGATTCTGGCCCGTTTCTTGAATTATTACTTACTGTTTTGGGGTCCCGGATTGATTTCCACGATTAACAAACCCTGGGGTGTGTTTACGTGTCGGTGATCAACACTCACAGTTTTGGCCGATTCTGGCCCGTTTCTTGGATTATAACTCACTGTTTTGGGGTCCCGAAGCGATTTCCATAGTTGTTAAACCCCAAAGTGTGCTTACGTGTCGGTCATCAACACTGGCGGTTTTGGCCGATTCTGGCCCGTTTCATGGACTATTACTCACTGTTTCGTGGTCCCGGAGTGATTTCCACGATTAACAAACCCTCGGATGTGATTACGTGTCGGTCATCAACACTCGCAGTTTTGGCCGATTCTGGCCAGTTTCTTGGACTATTACTCACTGTTTTGGGGTCCCGGAGTGATTTCCACTATTAACGAACCCTTGTGTGCGTTGTGTCGATCATCAACACTTGCAGTTTTGACCGATTCTGGCCGTTTCTTGGATTATTACTCATTGTTTTGGGGTCCCGAAGCAATTTCCATAGTTGTTGAACCCCAAAGTGTGCTTATGTGTCGGTCATCAACATTGGCAGTTTTGGCCAATTCTGGCCCATGTCAGGGACTATTACTCAGTGTTTCAGGGTCCCGGAGTGATTTCCACGATTAACAAACCACGAAGCGTTTATATGTCGGTCATCAACACCGGCGTTTTGGCGATTCGGCTCGTTCTTAGACTATTACTCACTGCTTTGGGGTCCCGGCGATTTCCACGATTAACGAACCACAGGGTGCGTTTATGTCGATCATCAACACCCGCAATTTTGACCGATTCTGGCCCATTTCTTGGATTATTACTCACCGTTTTGGGGTCCCGAAGCGATTTCCATAGTTGTTGAACCCAGGGTGCGCTTACTTGTCGGTCATCAACACTGGCAGTTTTGGCCGATTTTGACCCGTTTCATTGACTATTACTCACTGTTTTGGGTTCCCGGAGTCATTTCCACGATTAAAGAACCCTGGGGTGCGTTTACGTGTTGGTCATCAACACTGGCAGTTTTGGCCGATTCTGGCCCGTTTCTTGGATTATTACTCACCGTTTTGGGGTCCCGAAGCGATTTCCAGAGTTGTTGAACCCCAAAGGGCGCCTACATGTCGGTAATCAACAGTGGCAGTTTTAGCCGATTTTTGCACGTTTCATGGACTATTACTCACTGTTTTGGGGTCCCGGAGTAATTTCCACGATTAACGAACCACGGGTGCGTTCGTGTCGGTCATCAACATCGCGCGATTTTGGCGATTCTCGCCCGCTCTTGGATTATTACTAACCGTTTTGGGGTCCCGAAGCGATTGCGATAGTTATTGAGCCCCAAGATGCGCTTACATGTCGGTCATCAACACTGGCAGTTTTGACCAATTCTGGCCCGCTTCATGGACTATGACTCACCGCTTTGGGGTCTCGGAGTGATTTCCACGATTAACGAAACCTGGGGTGCGTTTACGTGTCGGTCATCAACACTCGCAGGTTTGCCCGATTCTGGCCCGTTTCTTGGATTATATCTCACCGCTTTGGTGTCCCGAAGCGTTTCCATAGTTGTTGAACCCCAAAGTGCGCTTAGGTGTCGGTCATCAACACTGGCAGTTTTGGCCGATTTTGGCACGTTTCTTCGATTATTACTCACCTATTTGGGGTCCCGGAGTGATTTCCACGATTAACAAACCCTAGGATGCGTTTACGTGTCGGTCATCAACACTTGCAGTTTTGGCCGATTCTGGCCCGTTTCTTGGATTATTACTCACCGTTTTGGGTTCCCGAAACGATTTCCATAGTTGTTGAAACCCCAAAGTGCGCTTACGTGCCGATCATCAACACTGGCAGTTTTGGCCGATTCTGGCCCATTTCATGGACTATTACTCACTGTTTTGGGGTCCCGGAGTGATTTCCACGACTAACAAACCCTGGGATGCGTTTACGTGTCGGTCATCAAAACTCGCAGATTTGACCGATTCTAGCCCGTTTCCTGGATTATTACTAACCATTTTTGGGTCCCAAAGCGATTTCCATAGTTATTGAACGGCAGGATGCGCTTACATGTCGGTCATCAACACTTGCAGTTTTGACCGATTCTGGCCCGTTTCATGGACTATTACTCACTAATTTGGGGTCCCGTAGTGATTTCCACGATTAACAAATCCTGCGATGCGTTTACGTGTCGGTCATCAACACTCGCAGTTTTGGCCGATTCTGGCCAGTTTCTTGGACTATTACTCACTATTTTGGGGCCCCGGAGTGATTTCCACTATTAACGAACCCTTGGGTGCGTTGTGTCGATCATCAACACTTGCAGTTTTGACCGATTCTGGCCGTTTCTTGGATTATTACTCACTGTTTTGGGGTCCCGAAGCAATTTCCATAGTTGTTGAACCCCAAAGTGCGCTTATGTGTCGGTCATCAACATTGGCAGTTTTTGCCAATTCTGGCCCATGTCAGGGACTATTACTCAGTGTTTCAGGGTCCCAGAGTGATTTTCACGATTAACAAACCCTGGGAAGCGTTTACATGTCGGTCATCAACACTGGCAGTTTTGGCCGATTCTGGCTCGTTTCTTAGACTATTACTCACTGTTTTGGGGTCCCGAAGTGATTTCCACGATTAACGAACCCTGGGGTGCGTTTACGTGTCGATCATCAACACCCGCAATTTTGACCGATTCTGGCCCATTTCTTGGATTATTACTCACCGTTTTGGGGTCCCGAAGCGATTTCCATAGTTGTTGAACCCAGGGTGCGCTTACTTGTCGGTCATCAACACTGGCAGTTTTGGCCGATTTTGACCCGTTTCATTGACTATTACTCACTGTTTTGGGTTCCCGGAGTGATTTCCACGATTAAAGAACCCTGGGGTGCGTTTACTTGTTGGTCATCATCTCTGGCAGTTTTGGCCGATTCTGGCCCGTTTCTTGGATTATTACTCACCGTTTTGGGGTCCCGAAGCGATTTCCAGAGTTGTTGAACTCCAAAGGGCGCCTACATGTCGGTAATCAACAGTGGCAGTTTTAGCCGATTTTTGCACGTTTCATGGACTATTACTCACTGTTTTGAGGTCCTGGAAAAATTTCCATGATTAACGAACCCTGGGGTGCGTTTACGTGTGGGTCATCAACACAGGTAGTTTTGGCCGATTCTGGCCCGTTTCTTGGATTATTACTAACCATTTTGGGGTCCCGAAGCGATTGCGATAGTTATTGAGCCCCAAGATGCGCTTACATGTCGGTCATCAACACTGGCAGTTTTGACCAATTCTGGCCCGTTTCATGGACTATGACTCACTGTTTTGGGGTCTCGGAGTGATTTCCACGATTAACGAAACCTGGGGTGCGTTTACGTGTCGGTCATCAACACTCGCAGGTTTGCCCGATTCTGGCCCGTTTCTTGGATTATGTCTCACCGCTTTGGTGTCCCGAAGCGTTTCCATAGTTGTTGAACCCCAAAGTGCGCTTAGGTGTCGGTCATCAACACTGGCAGTTTTGGCCGATTTTGGCACGTTTCTTCGATTATTACTCACCTATTTGGGGTCCCAGAGTGATATCCACGATTAACAAACCCTAGGATGCGTTTATGTGTCGGTCATCAACACTTGCAGTTTTGGCCGATTCTGGCCCGTTTCTTGGATTATTACTCACCGTTTTGGGTTCCCGAAACGATTTCCATAGTTGTTGAAACCCCAAAGTGCGCTTACGTGCCGATCATCAACACTGGCAGTTTTGGCCGATTCTGGCCCATTTCATGGACTATTACTCACTGTTTTGGGGTCCCGGAGTGATTTCCACGACTAACAAACCCTGGGATGCGTTTACGTGTCGGTCATCAAAACTCGCAGATTTGACCGATGTAGCCCGTTTCCTGGATTATTACTAACCATTTTTGGGTCCCAAAGCGATTTCCATAGTTATTGAACGGCAGGATGCGCTTACATGTCGGTCATCAACACTTGCAGTTTTGACCAATTCTGGCCCGTTTCATGGACTATTACTCACTAATTTGGGGTCCCGTAGTGATTTCCACGATTAACAAATCCTGGGATGCGTTTACGTGTCGGTCATCAACACTCGCAGTTTTGCCCGTTTCTTGAATTATTACTCACCGTTTGGGGTCCCGAAACGATTTCCATAGTTGTTGAAACCCCAAAGTGCGCTTACGTGTCGGTCATCAACACCGCGCTTTTGGCGATTCAGCCCGTTTCATGGACTATTACTCGCTGTTTTGGGGTCCCAGAATGATTTCCACGACTAACAAACCCTGGGATGCGTTTACGTGTCGGTCATAAACACTCGCAGTTTTGACCGAGTCTAGCCCGTTTAATGGATTATTACTCACTATTTTGGGGTCCCGGAGTGATTTCCACGATTAACGAACCACAGGGCGCGTTTACTTCGATCGTCAACACTTTCGCGATTTTGGCCGATTCTGGCCCGTTTCTTGGATTATTACTCACCGTTTTAAGGTCCCGAAGCGATTTCCATAGTTATTGAACCCCAAGGTGCACTTACATCTTGGTCATCAACACTGGCTGTTTTGGTCGATTCTGGCCCATTTCGTGGACTATTACTCACTGTTTTGGGGTCCCGGAGTGATTTCCACGATTAACGAACCCTGGGGTGCGTTTACGTGTCGGTCATCAACACTGGCAGTTTTGGCCGATTCTGGCCCGTGTCTTGGATTATTACTCACCGTTTTGAGGCCCCGAAGCATTTTCCATAGTTATTCAACCCCAAGGTGCGCTTACATGTCGGTCATCAACACTGACAGTTTTAGCCAATTTGGGCCCGTTTCATGGACTATTACTCATTGTTTTGGGGTCCCGGCGTGATCTCCTAGATTAACGGACCACAGCGCGTTCGTGTCGGTCATCAACACCGCAGTTTTGGCCGATTCTCGACCCGCTTCTTGGATTATTACTCACCGCTTTGAGGTCCCGTGGCGATTTCCATAGTTATTGAACCCCAAGGTGCGCTTACATGTCGGTCATCAACACTGGCAGTTTTGGCCGATTCTGGCCCGTTTCATGGACTATTACTCAGTGTTTTGGGGACCCGGAGTGATTTCCACGATTAACAAACCCTGGGGTGCATTTACGTGTCGGTCATCAACACTCGTAGTTTTGGCCGATTCTGGCCCGTTTCTTGGTTTATTACTCACCGTTTTGGGGTCTCAAAGCGATTTCCATAGTTATTGAACCCCATGATGCGCTTACATGTCGGTCATCAACACTAGCAGTTTTGACCGATTCTGGCCCGTTTCATGGACTATTACTCACTGTTTTGGTGTCCTTGAGTGATTTCCACGATTAACGAACCCTGGGTGCGTTTATGTGTCGGTCATCAACACTGGCAGTTTTGGCCGATTCTGGCCCGTTTCGTGGACTATTACTCACTGTTTTGGGGTCCCGGAGGGATTTCCACGATTAACGAACCCTGGGGTGCATTTACGTGTCGGTCGTCAACACTCGCAGTTTTGGCCGATTCTGGCCCGTTTCCTGCATTATTACTCACCGTTTTGAGGTCCCGAAGCGATTTCCATAATTGTTGAACCCCAGGGTGCGCTTACTTGTCGGTCATCAACACTGGCTGTTTTGTCACATTCTGGCCCGTTTCATTGACTATTACTCACTCTTTTGGGGTCCCGGAGTGATTTCCACGATTAACGAACCCTGGGGTGCGTTTACGTGTCGGTCGTCAACACTCACAGTTTTGGCCGATTCTGGCCCGTTTCTTGGATTATTACTCACTATTTTGGGTTCCCGAAACGATTTCCATAGTTGTTGAAACCCCGAAGTGCGCTTACGTGCCGATCATCAACACTGGCAGTTTTGGCCGATTCTGGCCCATTTCATGGACTATTACTCACTGTTTTGGGGTCCCGGAGTGATTTCCACGACTAACAAACCCTGGGATGCGTTTACGTGTCGGTCATCAAAACTCGCAGATTTGACCGATGTAGCCCGTTTCCTGGATTATTACTAACCATTTTTGGGTCCCAAAGCGATTTCCATAGTTATTGAACGGCAGGATGCGCTTACATGTCGGTCATCAACACTTGCAGTTTTGACCAATTCTGGCCCGTTTCATGGACTATTACTCACTAATTTTGGGTCCCGTAGTGATTTCCACGATTAACAAATCCTGGGATGCGTTTACGTGTCGGTCATCAACACTCGCAGTTTTGCCCGTTTCTTGAATTATTACTCACCGTTTGGGGTCCCGAAACGATTTCCATAGTTGTTGAAACCCCAAAGTGCGCTTACGTGTTGGTCATCAACACTGGCAGTTTTGGCCGATTCAGGCCCGTTTCATGGACTATTACTCGCTGTTTTGGGGTCCCAGAATGATTTCCACGACTAACAAACCCTGGGATGCGTTTACGTGTCGGTCATAAACACTCGCAGTTTTGACCGAGTCTAGCCCGTTTAATGGATTATTACTCACTATTTTGGGGTCCCGGAGTGATTTCCACGATTAACGAACCCTGGGGTGCGTTTACCTGTCGGTCGTCAACACTCGCAGTTTTGGCCGATTCTGGCCCGTTTCTTGGATTATTACTCACCGTTTTAAGGTCCCGAAGCGATTTCCATAGTTATTGAACCCCAAGGTGCACTTACATGTTGGTCATCAACACTGGCTGTTTTGGTCGATTCTGGCCCATTTCGTGGACTATTACTCACTGTTTTGGGGTCCCGGAGTGATTTCCACGATTAACGAACCCTGGGGTGCGTTTACGTGTCGGTCATCAACACTGGCAGTTTTGGCCGATTCTGGCCCGTGTCTTGGATTATTACTCACCGTTTTGAGGCCCCGAAGCATTTTCCATAGTTATTCAACCCCAAGGTGCGCTTACATGTCGGTCATCAACACTGACAGTTTTAGCCAATTTGGGCCCGTTTCATGGACTATTACTCATTGTTTTGGGGTCCCGGCGTGATCTCCTAGATTAACGGACCCTGGGTGCGTTTACGTGTCGGTCATCAACACTGCAGTTTTGGCCGATTCTGACCCGTTTCTTGGATTATTACTCATTGTTTTGAGGTCCCGTAGCGATTTCCATAGTTATTGAACCCCAAGGTGCGCTTACATGTCGGTCATCAACACTAGCAGTTTTGGCCGATTCTGGCCCGTTTCATGGACTATTACTCAGTGTTTTGGGGACCCGGAGTGATTTCCACAATTAACAAACCCTGGGGTGCATTTACGTGTCGGTCATCAACACTCGTAGTTTTGGCCGATTCTGGCCCGTTTCTTGGTTTATTACTCACCGTTTTGGGGTCTCAAAGCGATTTCCATAGTTATTGAACCCCATGATGCGCTTACATGTCGGTCATCAACACTAGCAGTTTTGACCGATTCTGGCCCGTTTCATGGACTATTACTCACCGCTTTGGTGTCCTTGAGTGATTTCCACGATTAACGAACCACAGGTGCGTTTATGTCGGCCATCAACACCGCGGTTTGGCGATTCTCGCCCGCTTCATGGACTATTACTCACTGCTTTGGGGTCCCGAGTGATTTCCACGATTAACGAACCACAGGGTGCATTTACGTGTCGATCGTCAACACTGTAGTTTTGGCCGATTCGCCCGCTTCTGCATTATTACTCACCGCTTTGAGGTCCCGAAGCGATTTCCATAATTGTTGAACCCCAGGGTGCGCTTACTTGTCGGTCATCAACACTGGCTGTTTTGTCACATTCTGGCCCGTTTCATTGACTATTACTCACTCTTTTTGGGTCCCGGAGTGATTTCCACGATTAACGAACCCTGGGGTGCGTTTACGTGTCGGTCGTCAACGATCCGATTTTGGCGATTCGGCCCGCTTTTGGATTATTACTCACCGTTTTAAGGTCCCGAAGCGATTTCCATAGTTATTGAACCCCAAGGTGCGCTTACATGTCTGTCATCAACAATGGCAGTTTTGGTCGAATCTGACCCATTTCGTGGACTATTACTCACTGTTTTGGGGTCCCGGAGTGATTTCCTCGATTAACGAACCCTGGGGTGCGTTTACGTGTCGATCATCAACACTGGTAGTTTTGGCCGATTCGGGCCCGTGTCTTGGATTATTACTCACCGTTTTGAGGTCCCGAAGCATTTTCCGTAGTTATTCAACCCCAAGGTGAGCTTACATGTCGGTTATCAACACTGACAGTCTTGGCCGATTCGGGCCCGTTTCATGGACTATTACTCACTATTTTGGGGTCCCGGAATGATCTCCACGATTAATGGACCCTGGGTGCGCTTACGTGTCGTTTATCAACACTGCAGTTTCGGCCGATTCTGGCCCGTTTCTTGTATTATTACTCACCGTTTTGGGGTCCCAAAGCGATTTCCATAGTTGTTGAACCGCAGGGTGCGCTTACTTGTTGGTCATCAACACTGGCAGTTTTGGCCGATTCTGGCCCGTTTCATGGACTATTACTCACTATTTTGGGGTCCCGGAGTGATTTCCACGATTAACGGACCCTGGGTGCGTTTACGTATCGGTCATCAACACTGGCTGTTTTGTCACATTCTGGCCCGTTTCATTGACTATTACTCACTCTTTTGGGGTCCCGGAGTGATTTCCACGATTAACGAACCCTGGGGTGCGTTTATGTGTCGGTCGTCAACACTCACAGTTTTGGCCGATTTTGGCCCGTTTCTTGGATTATTACTCAGCGTTTTAAGGTCCCGAAGCGATTTCCATAGTTATTGAACCCCAAGGTGCACTTACATGTCGGTCATGAACACTAGCTGTTTTGGTCGATTCTGGCCCATTTCATGGACTATTACTCACTGTTTTGGGGTCCCGGAGTGATTCCGCGATTAACGAACCTTGGGGTGCGTTTACGTGTCGGTCATCAACACTGGCAGTTTTGGCCGATTCTGGCCCATGTCTTGGATTATTACTCACCGTTTTGAGGCCTCGAAGCATTTTCCATAGTTATTCAACCCCAAGGTGCGCTTACATGTCGGTCATCAAAAATGGCAGTTTTGGCTGATTCTGGCCCGTTTCACGAACTATTACTCACTGTTTTGGGGTCCCGGAGTGATTTCCACAATTAACGGACCACAGGTGCGTTCGTGTGTCGGCCATCAACATCGCGTTTTGGCGATTCGCGCCCGTTTCCTAGTTTATTACTCACCTTTTTGGGGTCTCGAAGCGATTTCCATAGTTATTGAACCCCAGGATGCGCTTACATGTTGGTCATCAATACTAGCAGTTTTGACCGATTTTGGCCCGTTTCATGGACTATTACTCACTGTTTTGGGGTCCCATAGTGATTTCCACGATTAACGAACCCTGGGTGCGTTTACGTCTCGGTCATCAACACTCGTAGTTTTGGCCGATTCTGGCCCGTTTCTTGGATTATTACTCACCGTTTTAAGGTCCCGAAGTGATTTCCATAGTTATTGAACCCCAAGGTGCGCTTACATGTCAGTCATCAACAATGGCAGTTTTGGTCGAATCTGACCCATTTCGTGGACTATTACTCACTGTTTTGGGGTCCCGGAGTGATTTTCTCGATTAACGAACCATGGGGTGCGTTTACGTGTCGATTATTAACTCTTGTTGTTTTGGCTGATTCTGGCCCGTGTCTTGGATTATTACCCACCGTTTTGAGGTCCCGAAGCATTTTCCGTAGTTATTCAACCCCAAGGTGAGCTTTCATGTCGGTTATCAACACTGATAGTCTTGGCCGATTCGGGCCCGTTTCATGGACTATTACTCACTATTTTGGGGTCCCGGAGTGATCTCCACGATTAATGGACCCTGGGTGCGCTTACGTGTCGTTTATCAACACTGCAATTTTGGCCGATTCTGGCCCGTTTCTTGTACTATTACTCACCGTTTTGGGGTCCCAAAGCGATTTCCATAGTTGTTGAACCGCATGGTGCGCTTACTTGTTGGTCATCAACACTGGCAGTTTTGGCCGATTCTGGCCCGTTTCCTGCATTATTACTCACCGTTTTGAGGTCCCGAAGCGATTTCCATAATTGTTGAACCCCAGGGTGCGCTTACTTGTCGGTCATCAACACTGGCTGTTTTGTCACATTCTGGCCCGTTTCATTGACTATTACTCACTCTTTTGGGGTCCCGGAGTGATTTCCATGATTAACGAACCCTGGGGTGCGTTTACGTGTCGGTAGTCAACACTCACAGTTTTGGCCGATTCTGGCCCGTTTCTTGGATTATTACTCACCGTTTTAAGGTCCCGAAGCGATTTCCATAGTTATTGAACCCCAAGGTGCGCTTACATGTCAGTCATCAACACTGGCAGTTTTGGTCGATTCTGACCCATTTCGTGGACTATTACTCACTGTTTTGGGGTCCCGGAGTGATTTCCACGATTAATGAACCCTGGGGTGCGTTTACGTGTCGATCATCAACACTGGTAGTTTTGGCCGATTCTGGCCCGTGTCTTGGATTATTACTCACCGTTTTGAGGTCCCGAAGCATTTTCCGTAGTTATTCAACCCCAAGGTGAGCTTACATGTCGGTTATCAACACTGACAGTCTTGGCCGATTCGGGCCCGTTTCATGGACTATTACTCACTATTTTAGGGTCCCGGAGTGATCTCCACGACTAATGGACCCTGGGTGCGCTTACGTGTTGTTTATCAACACTGCAGTTTTGGCCGATTCTAGCCCGTTTCTTGTATTATTACTCACCGTTTTGGGGTCCCAAAGCGATTTCCATAGTTGTTGAACCGCAGGGTGCGCTTACTTGTTGGTCATCAACATCGCAGTTTTGCCGATTCGCCCGCTTCATGGACTATTACTCACTGCTTTGGGGTCCCGAGTGATTTCCACGATTAACGGACCACAGCGCGTTCGATCGGTCATCAACATCGCGTTTTGGCGATTCTCGCCCGTTCATGTTCTATTACTCACTATTTTGGGGTCCCGGTGATTTCCACGATTAACGAACCACGGGTGCGTTTACTTCGATCGTCAACACTTTCGCAGCTTTGGCCGATTCTGGCCCGTTTCTTGGATTATTACTCAGCGTTTTAAGGTCCCGAAGCGATTTCCATAGTTATTGAACCCCAAGTTGCACTTACATGTCGGTCATGAACACTGGCTGTTTTGGTCGATTCTGGCCCATTTCGTGGACTATTACTCACTGTTTTGGGGTCGCGGAGTGATTTCCGCGATTAACGAACCTTGGGGTGCGTTTACGTGTCGGTCATCAACACTAGCAGTTTTGGCCGATTCTGGCCCATGTCTTGGATTATTACTCACCGTTTTGAGGCCTCGAAGCATTTTCCATAGTTATTCAACCCCAAGGTGCGCTTACATGTCGGTCATCAACACTGGCAGTTTTGGCTGATTCTGGCCCGTTTCACGAACTATTACTCACTGCTTTGGGGTCCCGGAGTGATTTCCACAATTAACGGACCCTGGGTGCGTTTACGTGTCGGTCATCAACACTGGCAGTTTTGGCCGATTCTGGCCCGTTTCTTAGTTTATTACTCACCTTTTTGGGGTCTCGAAGCGATTTCCATAGTTATTGAACCCCAGGATGCGCTTACATGTCGGTCATCAATACTAGCAATTTTGACCGATTTTGGCCCGTTTCATGGACTATTACTCACTGTTTGGGGGTCCCGGAGTGATTTCCACGATTAACGAACCCTGGGTGCGTTTACGTGTCGGTCATCAACACTCGCAGTTTTGGCCGATTCTGGCCCGTTTCTTGGATTATTACTCACCGTTTTGGGGTTCCGAAGTGATTTCCATAGTTGTTGAACCCCAGGTTGCGCTTACTTGTCGGTTATCAACACTGGCAGTTTTGGCCGATTCTGGCCCGTTTCATGGACAATTCATGCTAGAATTGTATTAACTCGAAACTTAGTACATGTTTGAATACATAGACAAAACCTATAGTCCACAGTATGCCTTGATACGTCTCCATCGTATCTACTTTTACAAACACTTTTGCCCTTGTTTTGGAACTCTAACTTGCATGATTTGAATGGAACTAATCCGGAGTGATGTTGTTTTCAGCAGAATTGCCATGGTGTTATTTTGTGTAGAAATAAAAGTTCTCGGAATGGCGTAAAACACCACGGAGATTATTTTTGGAATTAATAAAAAATCCTGGCGAAAGAATCAAGTCCAAGGAACCCACACCCTGTCCACGAGGGTGGGTGTGCTACCTCTTGAGCACTGCGTTGGTTTTCCCAAGAAGAGGAAAGGGTGATGGAGCAAAGTAGTGTAAGTATTTCCCTCAGTTTTGAGAACCAAGGTATCAATCCAGTAGGAGGCTATGCTCATGTCCCTTGTACCTACACAAACAAAACAAGAACCTCGCAACCAACGCGATAAAGGGGTTGTCAATCCCTTCACGGCCACTTGCGAAAGTGAGATCTGATAGAGATAATAAGATAAGATAAATATTTTTGGTACTTTTATGATATAGATGGAGAAGTAAAGATTGCAAAATAAAGTAGATTGAAAACTTGTATGATGGAAAATAGACCCGGGGGGCATAGGTTTCACTAGTGACTTCTCTCAAGATAGCATCAGTATTACGGTGGGTGAACAAATTATTATCAAGCAATTGATAGAAAAGTGCATAGTTATGAGAATATCTAGGCATGATCATGTATATAGGCATCACGTCTGCGACAAGTAGACCGAAATGATAATGCATCTACTACAATTACTCTCCACATCGACAGCTATCCAGCATGCATCTAGAGTATTAAGTTCATAAGAACAGAGTAACGCATTAGGCAAGATAACATGATGAAGAGCGATAAATTCAAACAATATGATATAAACCCAATCTTTTTATCCTCGATGGAAACAATACAATACGTGCTTTGCTGCCCCTGCTGTCACTGGGAAAGGACACCGCAAGATTGAACCCAAAGCTAAGCACTTCTCCCATTGCAAGAAATATCAATCTAGTAGGCCAAACCAAACTGATAATTCGAAGAGACTTGCAAAGATAACCAATCATACATAAAAGAATTCAGAGGAGATTCAAATATTTCTCATAGATAAACTTGATCATAAACCCACACTTCATCGGATCTCGACAAACACACCGCAAAAAGAGTTACATTGAATAGATCTCCAAGAAGATCGAGGAGAACTTTGTATTGAGATTCAAAGAGAGAGAAGAAGCCATCTAGCTAATAACTATGGAGCCGAAGGTCTTGGCGATGATAAAGAAGCCATCTAATAACTTTGTATTGAGATCCAAAGAGAGATAAGAAGCCATCACGTCGGGGAGGCCTTGGCGATGATGTAGAAGCCCTCCATGATCGATTCCCCCTCCGGCGAAGCGCTGGAAAAGGCTCCAAGATGGGATCTCACGGGTACAGAAGGTTGCGGCGGTGGAAATAGGGTTTCGTGGTGCCCTGGATGTTTTCAGGGTATGCAAGTATATATAGGTGAAGGAAGTCGGTTAGGGGAGCCACAAGGGGCCCACGAGGGTGGGGGGCGCGCCCACCCACCTAGGGCGCGTCCTAAACCCTCGTGGCCACCACATTTACTTCTTGATGTCCACTCCAAGTCTCCTGGATTGCGTTTGTTCCAAAAAGATCTCTCCCGAAGGTTTCATTCTGTTTGGACTCCATTTGATATTCCTTTTCTACGAAACACTGAAGTAGACAAAAAAACAGCAATTTGGGCTGGGCCTCCGGTTAATAGGTTAGTCCCAAAAATGATATAAAAGTGTATAGTAAAGCCCATAAACATCCAAAACGGGTAATATAATAGCATGGAACAATCAAAAATTATAGATATGTTGGAGACCTATCAAGCATCCCCAAGCTTAATTCCTGCTCGTCCTCGCGTAGGTAAATGATAAAAACAGAATTTTTGATGTGGAATGCTACCTAATATATTTTTCAAAGTAATTTTCTTTATTGTGGCTGAATGTTCAGATCCAAATGATTCAAGATAAAAGTTCATATTGACATGAAAACAATAATACTTCAAGCATACTAACAAAGCAATCATGTCTTCTCAAAATAACATGGCCAAAGAAAGTTATCCCTACAAAATCATATAGTCTGGCTATGCTCTATCTCCATCACACAAAATATTTAAATCATGCACAACCCTGATGACAAGCCAAGTAATTGTTTCATACTTTTGATGTTCTCAAACTTTTTCTACTTTCACGCAATACATGAACGTGAGCCATGGACATAGCACTATATGTGCAATAGAATGGTGGTTGTCAAGAAGACAAAAAAGGAGAAGATAGTCTCACATCAACTAGGCGTATCAATGGGCTATGGAGATTCCCATTAATAGATATCAATGTGAGTGAGTAGGTATTGCCATGCAATGGATGCACTAGAGCTATAAGTGTATGAAAGCTCAACAAAAGAAACTATGTGGGTGTGCATCCAACTTGCTTGCTCACAAAGACCTAGGGCATTTTGACGAAGCCCATCATTGGAATATACACGCCAACTTCTATAATGTAAAATTCCCACTAGTATATGAAAGTGACAACATAGGACACTCTCTATCATGAAGATCATGGTGCTACTTTGAAGCACAAGTGTGGAAAAAGGATAGTAACATTGTGCCTTCTCTCTTTTTCTCTCATTTTTTTAAAAAAACATTTGGTGGGATTCTTTGGCCTCTCTTTTTTTCGGCATCTTTGGCCTCTTTTATTTTTTTAAAGTCCGGAGTCTCATCCCGACTTGTGGGAGAATCATAGTCTCCATCATCCTTTCCTCACTTGGGAAAATGCTCTAATAATGAAGATCATCGCACTTTTATTTACTTACAACTCAAGAATTACAACTCAATACTTAGAACAAAATATGACTGTATGTGAATGCCTCCGGCGGTATACCAGGATATGCAGTGAATCAAGAGTGACATGTATGAAATAATTATCAAGGTGGCCTTTCCACAAATACGATGTCAACTACATGATCATGCAAAAGCAATATGACAATGATGATATGTGTCATAATAAACAGAATGGTGGAAAGTTGCATGGCAATATATCTCGGAATGGCTATGGAAAGGCCATAATAGGTAGGTACGGTGGCTGTTTTGAGGAAGGTATATGGTTTGGTGTATGGTACCGGCGAAAGTTGTGCGGCACAAGAGAGGCTAGCAATGGTGGAAGGGTGAGAGTGTGTATAATCCATGGACTCAACATTAGTCATAAAGAACTCATATACTTATTGCAAAAATCTATTAGTCATTGAAACGAAGTACTACGCACATGCTCCTGGAGGGATAGATTGGTAGGAAAAGACCATCGCTCAACCCCGACCGCCACTCATAAGGAAGACAATCAAAACATAAATCATGCTCCAACTTCATCACATAACGGTTCACCATACGTGCATGCTACGGGAATCACAAAATTCAACACAAGTATCTCCCAAATTCACAACTACTCACCTAGCATGACTATAATATCACCATCTTCATATCTCAAAACAATTATAAGGAATCAAACTTCTCATAGTATTCAATGCACTCTATATGATAGTTTTTATTATACCCAACTTGGATGCCCATCATATCAGGACCAATTTTATAACCAAAGCAAATACCATACTGTTCTAAAAGACTCTCAAAATAATATAAGTGAAGCATGAGATATCAATAACTTCTACAAAACAAAACCACCGCCGTGCTCTAAAAATATATAAGTGAAGCACTAGAACAAAATTGTTTAGCTCAAAAGATATAAGTGAAGCACATAGAGTATTTTAAGAAATTCCGAATCATGTGTGTCTCTCCAAAAAGGTGTGTTCAGCAAGGATGATTGTGGTAAACTAAAAAGCAAAGACTCATATCATACAAGATGGTCCAAGCAAAACACATATCATGTGGTGAATAAAATATAGCTCCAAGTAAAGTTACCGATAGACGAAGACGAAAGAGGGGATGCCTTCCGGGGCATCCCCAAGCTTAGGCTTTTGGTCGTCCTCGAATTACCTTGCGGTGCCATGGGCATCCCCAAGCTTAGGCTCTTGCCACTCCTTATTCCATAGTCCATCAAATCCTTACCCAAAACTTGAAAACTTCACAACACAAAACTCAACAGAAAATCTCATAAGCTCTGTTAGTGCAAGAAAGCAAACCACCAATTTAAGGTACTGTAATCAAATCATTCTTTATTTATATTGGTGTTAAAACTATTGTATTCCAACTTCTCTATGGTTCATACCCCCCGAAACTAGCCATAGATTCATCAAAATAAGAAAACAACGCACGCAAAACAGAATCTGTCAAAAACAGAACAGTCTGTAGAAATATGTAGCTTTTGAATACTTATTGAACTCTAAAAATCCTACCAAAATAGGAAGTCCTTGGCAATTTCTCTATTAATTTACTGCAAAAATGATCAACTGAAAAGCACGTTCCTGTGATTTATTAAAATTATTCTCGTGCGTGCAAATGTTTCTGTTTTTCAGCAAGGTCAAATTAACTATCACCCAATATGATCCTATAGGTTCTACTTGGCACAAACACTAATTAAAACATAAAACCACATCTAAACAGAGGCTGGATGAAATATTTATCACTAAATAGAAGCTAAAATCAAGGAAGAAAAAATAAAATTGGGTTGCCTCCCAACAAGCGCTACCATTTAACGCCCCTAGCTAGGCATAAAAGCGAGAATAGATCTAAGTATTGCCATAATGATAAGGTAAATCATGAAAACTCATCTCATATTCCCTACGTTCAGCAACAAGTTTCCTTTGTGGCAAGCAAAAGTAATCAAAAGGGATAAATTTAATGGTACAGAAGTCCCCAAGATCAAACTCGGGAGGTATGGGTTCCTCCTTTGGCCCCTCATATTGCACAACCAATTCATCATTATAAGCATTATTTTGGCAAAAAGTCATGAGCCTTTGCTGAAGAGAAAATCCTAACCCATTGTTTTGAATAGCAAAATCATCATTATGTTCAGAGATTCTATCAACTAGAACATCGGTAGGAACCTTTTTTCTAAGGTTTTCACTATAAGCAACATGATCTAGAGATTGTAAACGCATCATGTCTTCTTGATTGACAAGGATTGCCTCTATGGGAGGACGACCAGTGTCCACCCTATAGTGTGCAAAAATTTCTTTGGCTTCTTTCATTATGAATATAAACTCATGTGCCAAAAAGATAGTAGCTACATGCTTAACAGAAGAATGCTCAATATTGGAAAATTCTAGGAAAATACTTTGTATGCAAGGATACATATGCATAAACTGTCTTTCAAGTTCAACTATAAGCAAGGATATAGCATCCGCAAGACTACCAGTTCTATGAAGAATAGATCCACCCATAGCAGGCAAAGCACCGACACAAGTAAAAATATCTTGAATAACCCCTTTTCCAATAATATTACCACTACCGATTCGAAACTTTTTAGTATGTAAGATAGTGGGTTCTTCAGCAGGATCATCAAAAGCATCAAAGTTTCCCATGTTATTACTATTGTCCTTATCAACGATAACCTCCCCAATTTCAGACATAGTGGCAGCTAATACAAGAATCAAGCGAAAAAGAGGCGAACGGGAAAGAGAGGGCGAATAAAACAGCAAGGGTGAAGTGGGGGAGAGGAAAACGAGAGGAAAATGGCAAATAATGTAATACGAGGGAGAAGAGTTTGTGATGGGTACTTGGTATGTCTTGACTTGTGCGAAGACCTCCCCGGCAACGGTGCCAGAAATCCTTCTTTCTACCTCTTGAGCATTGCGTTGTTTTTCCCTTGAAGAGAAAAGGGTGATGCAGCAAAGTAGCGCAAGTATTTCCCTCAGTTTTGAGAACCAAGGTATCAATCCAGTAGGAGGCTACGCTCAAGTCCCTCGTACCTACACAAACAAAACAAAAACCTCGCAACCAATGGGATAAAAGGGTTGTCAATCCCTTCATGGCCACTTGCGGAAGTGAGATCTGATAGAGATAATAAGATAAGATAAATATTTTTGGTATTTTTATGATATAGATTGAAAAGTAAAGAATGCAAAAGAAAGTACATTGAAAACTTATATGATGGAAAATAGACCCGGGGCCATAGGTTTCACTAGTGGCTTCTCTCAATATAGCATAAGTATTACGGTGGGTGAACAAATTACTATCTAGCAATTGATAGAAAAGTGCATAGTTATGAGAATATCTAGGCATGATCATGTATATAGGCATCACGTCCTCGACAAGTAGACCA
The DNA here is from genome assembly GCA_021437245.1 of Aegilops speltoides. Lineage (NCBI taxonomy): Eukaryota > Viridiplantae > Streptophyta > Magnoliopsida > Poales > Poaceae > Aegilops > Aegilops speltoides. Next base: position 402,175,426 of record CM038144.1, read on the forward strand.
AAACGATTCTGCATCTACTACTATTACTCCACACATCGACCGCTATCCAGCATGCATCTAGAGTATTAAGTTCATAAGAACAGAGTAACGCATTAGGCAAGATGACATGAAGTAGAGGAATAAACTCAAGAAATATGATATAAACCCCATATTTTCATCCTCGATGAAAACAATACAATACGTGCCTTGCTGCCCCTGCTGTCACTGGGAAAGGACACTGCAAGATAGAACCCAAAGCTAAGCACTTCTCCCATTGCAAGAAAGGTCAATCTAGTAGGCCAAACCAAACTGATAATTCGAAGAGACTTGCAAAGATAACCAATCATACATAAAAGAATTCAGAGGAGATTCAAATATTTCTCATAGATAAACTTGATCATAAACCCACAATTCATCGAATCTCGACAAACACACCGCAAAAAGAGTTACATCGAATAGATCTCCAAGAAGATCAAGGAGAACTTTGTATTGAGATTCAAAGAGAGATAAGAAGCCATCTAGCTAATAACTATAGACCCGAAGGTATGTGGTAAACTACTCACAACTAAATGGAGAGGCCTTGGCGATGATTTAGAAGCCCTCCGTGATTGATACCCCCTCCGGCGGAGCGCCGGAAAAGGCTCCAAGATGGGATCTCACGTGTACAGAAGGTTGCGGCGGTGGAAATAGGGTTTCATGGTGCCCTAGATGTTTCAGGGTATGCAAGTATGTATAGGCGAAGGAAGTCGGTTAGAAGAGCCACGAGGGGCCCACGAGGGTGGGGGCGCGCCCACCCCCCTTGGACGCGCCATGGACCCTCGTGGCCGCCTCGTTTACTTCTTGACATCCACTCCAAGTCTCCTGGATTGCGGTTGTTCCAAAAAGATCTCTCCCGAAGGTTTCATTCCGTTTGGACTCCGTTTGATATTCCTTTTCTACGAAACACTCAAATAGACAAAAAAAATAGTAATTTGGGTTGGGCCTCCGATTAAAAGATTAGTCCCAAAAATGATATAAAAGTGTATAGTAAATCCCATAAAACATCCAAAACGGGTAACAAAATAGCCTGGAACGTATCAGGGGGCGCGCCCTACCCCCCTGGGTGCGCCTCCCTGCCTCGTGGGCCCCCTGGTGCTCCACCGACCTCAACTCCAACTCTATATATTCACGTTCGGGGAGAAAAAAACTAGAGCAAAGGATTCATCGCGTTTCACAATACGGAGCCGCCGCCAAGCCCTAATCTCTCTCGAGAGGGCTGATCTGGAGTCCTTTCGGGGCTCCGGAGAGGGGAATCAGTCGCCGTCGTCATCATCAACCATCCTCCATCACCAGTTTCATGATGCTCACCGATGTGCGTGAGTAATTCCATCGTAGGCTTGCTGGACGGCGATGGGTTGGATGAGATTTACCATGTAATCGAGTTAGTTTTGTTAGGGTTTGATCCCTAATATCCATTATGTTCTAAGATTGATGTTGCTATGACTTTGCTCTACTTAATGCTTTTCACTAGGGCCCGAGTGCCATGATTTCAGATATGAACCTATTATGTTTTCATGAATATATGTGAGTTCTTGATCCTATCTTGCAAGTCAATAGTCACCTACTATGTGTTATGATCCGGTAACCCCGAAGTGACAATAATCGGGACCACTCCCGGTGATGACTGTAGTTTGAGGAGTTCATGTATTCACTAAGTGTTAATGCTTTGGTCTGGTACTCTACTAAAAGGAGGCCTTAATATCCCTTAGTTTCCAATAGGACCCCTCTGGCACGGGAGGGTAGGACAAAAGATGTCATGCAAGTTCTTTTCCATAAGCACGTATGACTATATTCGGAATACATGCCTACATTACATTGATGAACTGGAGCTAGTTCTGTGTCACCCTATGTTATAACTGTTGCATGAGGAATCACATCCGACATAATCATCCATCACTTATCCAATGCCTACGAGCTTTTCACATATGGCTCTTTGCTTAGTTACTTTACCGTTGCCACTGTTATGATTACCACAATACTGCTACTGTTACTTTTGCCACTGTTACCATTACTTCCATACTACTTTGCTACTAAATACATTAAGTTATCCAGGTGTGGTTGAATTGACAACTCAACTGCTAATACTTGAGAATATTATTTGGCTCCCCTTGTGTCGAATCAATAAATTTGGGTTGACTCTACCTTCGAAAACTGTTGCGATCCCCTATACTTATGGGTTATCAAGACTATTTTCTGGCGCCGTTGCCGGGGAGCATAGCTCTATTTTTTGAGTCACTTGGGATTTATATCTGTTGATCACTATGAGGAACTTGAAAGATGAAAGAACAAAGATTTTTCCCTCAACTACAAGGGGAGGTAAGGAACTGCCATCTCGCTCTGCACTTGATTCACCATCTCTTTTGAGTAAACTTGCAACACCTAAACCTGCTTCTACTATTAATTCTGATATGTCGCATGTTATTGATGATGCCACTTCTGCTATGCGTCATGCTTATGATGAAACTACTTCTATGCTTGATAATACTGTGCCACTAGGTGAATTTCTTGATGAACAACTTGCTAGGGCTAGAGAGAATGAAATTATTGAAACTGATAATACTGATGAAAGTGATGATGAAGATTCTCCCCCTAGATATGAATTGCCTATTGTGCGTGAGAGTTATCTTATGGATGAAGAAATTGCTAGAGCTTTTCTTGCTTGCAATGATAGATCTGATCTTAAGAAATTATTAGCTAAGCTGAAAGAAAAATCTCTGAATGCTAGAATGAAATATGACCATGCTTTTGCTACTTCACCTATCTGTGTTACTGATAAGGATTATGATTTCTCTGTCGATCCTGAGATAATTACTTTGGTTGAATCTGATCCTTTTTATGGCTATGAATCTGAAACTGTTGTGGCACATCTTACTAAGTAAAATGATATAGCCACCCTATTCACTAATGATGAGAAAACTCGTTACTACTATATCCTTAAGTTATTTCCATTCTCATTAAAGGGTGGTGCCAAAACATGGTTTAATTCCGTTGATCCTGGTTGTGTGCGTAGTCCCTAGGATATGATTTATTACTTCTCTGCTAAATATTTCCCCACTCATAAGAAACAACATGCTTTAAGGGGGAAATATATAATTTTGTGCAAATTTAAGAAGAGAGTATCCCACAAGCTTGGGGAAGGCTTCTCCAATTACTTAATTATTTGCCTGATCATCTTCTCAAGAAAAATGAAATACTTGATATCTTTTATAATGGGCTAACCGATGCTTCCAGAGACCACCTGGATAGTTGTGCTAGTTGTGTTTTCAGGGAAAGAACAGTTGATCAAGCTGAATTGCTATTGAATAATATGTTGACTAATGAAAACAATTGGACACTTCCTGAACCAACTCCTAAGCCAACTCCGAAGAAAAGGGGTATTCTATTTCTCAGTCCTGAAGATATGCAAGAGGCAAAGAAATCTATGAAAGAAAAAGGTACTAAGTTGAAGATGTTAAGAATTTACCTCCGGTTGAAGAAATGCATGGCTTTAATTTACCACCTATTGAAGAAATACATGGTCCTTATAACCCGACACAGGTAATAAAGGTAAATTATCTCTATAGATATGATAAAGTTGAAATCTCGTCTACCAAGTTTCCTAGCCAATGCTTGGATGAGTTTGATGACTTTATGGCTAAACAAGAAAACTTCAATGCTTATGTTGGTAGACAATTGAAACGTAACACTTATATGATTGAACACTTGAGTGATTATATGTCTAGAGTTAAAGGTGAACTTAAACTCATTAGTAAACATGCTTCTATGGTTACCACTCAAGTGGAACAAGTGCTTGAAGCAAAAAATGATTTGCTCAATGAATTAAATGATAAGAAAAATGATAATGTTGTTAGAGTTATTACTAGAGGGGGTAAAATGACTCAGGAACCTTTGTATCCTGAGGGACACCCTAAGAGAATTGAGCAAGATTCTCAGAGAAATAGTGTTGATGCACCTAGTCCTTCTAAGAAGAAGAAAAAAGAAAAATTATAGGACTTTGCTTGCTTCTAGTGAACCTGTTGTTGACAGACCTGAGAATCCCAATGATATCTCTATTTCTGATGCTGAAACACAATCTGGTAATGAACATGAACCCAATGATGGTGTTCATGTTGAGGTTGAACCTAGCAATAATAATGATGTAGAAACTAAACCTGCCGTTGATCTTGATAACCCACAATAAAAGAATCAACGATATGATAAGAGAGACTTTGTTGCTAGGAAGCACGGTAAAGAAAGAGAACCATGGGTTCAGAAACCCATGCCTTTTCCTCCTAAGCCATCCAAGAAAAAGGACGATGAGGATTTCGAGGGCTTTGCTGAAATGATTAGACCTATCTTTTTGCGTATGCGTTTGACTGATATGCTTAAAATGAATCCTAATTCTAAGTACATGAAAGATATTGTTACAAATAAAAGAAAGATGCCGGAAGCTAAAATTTCCACCATGCTTGCTAATTATACTTTTAAGGGTGGAATACCTAAGAAACTTGGAGATCCCGGAGTACCAACTATACCATGCTCCATTAAAAGAAACTATGTTAAAACTGCTTTATGTGATCTTGGAGCCGGTGTTAGTGTTATGCCTCTCTCTTTATATCGTAGACTTGAATTGAATAAGTTGACACCTACTAAAATATATTTGCAAATGGTCGATAAATCAACCGTATACTTGTCGGTATTTGTGAGGATGTGCCTTTTGTGGTTGCAAACGTTACCATCTTAACGGACTTTGTTATTCTTGATATTCCCGAGGACGATAGTATGTCGATTATCCTTGGTAGACCCTTTTTGAATGCTGCAGGGGCTGTTATTGATTGCAACAAATGCAATGTCACTTTTAATGTTAATGGTAATGAGCATACGGTACACTTTCTGAGGAAACAACATGAAGTCCACAGTATAAATTCTATTGGAAAAAATTTCAACTATTATGATTGGAGGTTTTGAATTTCCTCTTCCTACTATCAGGGAGAAATATGATATTCTTATTATTGGGGATGTACATATCCCCGTTGAGGTAACCTAGTGTTATTCGAAAGTTCTCTGGTTTCATGCGATTCAGAATGAGTTTGTTAACAAGACTTGATCAACCTTGTTAGTGGATTCCTTTTGATGAGCATGAGATGGATGAAGTTAGAAAGCACAACCTTCTGTACCCTCCTTTTCCTTTCTGTTATTTAGATTAAATAAAGCAAAAATAGTATTTTCTGTCTGTTTTCTGATTTATCCTTGCAATAAAATAATACCCTGAAAATAAAAGTTCTCCAAATGCCCTAAAAATGAAATATGATTTTTTTTCTAGAATATTTGAGAATATTTGGCACTGAGAACACATCAGGGGGAGCCAGCACCTGGCCACGAGGGTCCAAGGCGCGCCCACCCCCTGGGGCGTGCCCCCTGCCTCGTGGGCCCCTGCTGGCCCCCTCCACTTATTCCAGCACCCACACACTCCTTCCTCCCAAAAAAATTGCCAACCAGCTCAAGCACGAGTTCTAGCTCATCTTGCTGCCATTTTCGGTCTCCTTGCTCAAAGCTCCACTCACAAAACTACTTGGGGGGATTGTTCTTTGGTATGTGACTCCTCCAATGGTCCAATTAGTTTTTGTTTTAGTGCTTTATTCATTGTAAATTTTTGCTGCTTAGGTGACCCTGTTCTTGAGCTTGCATGTCAAATTTATATGGTCCCAAGTAGTTCTAATGCATGATAGTCTCTAAGCACTTGTGGGAGTAGTAGCTATCAATTTTGTTGAGTTTGGTTCACTTTTATTTTGAGTTACTAAAAATTTCAGAAATTTTCAGAAAATAATGAAGAGATTTTTGAGGGGCTCTTCGAGCCTTAGCTCGAAGTACAAGCAAAGTGAAGAGGATAAAAATCCCAAGTATAATCTCCCTCGCACCGCAGAGGTTCCGCCGTGTGAATGGCCTTGTGATGAGTTCTCGAGAGCAGCCAGGATTCATGATGATTTTTATTATTTGGCTGAGAATGAAGGCCTCACCGACTTGCTCCACGACCAGCTCAATCAGTATCTCCTACTCACTAATATTTTTGTGCAAAACTTTTACTTTCATGCTAGGAAATCACCACCTTCAGTGGAGTTTCATTTATATGACGAGGTTAAGGAGATGTCAGTATATGATTATTGTGGGGTTTGCAAGATACCCTTTGTGGGCAGCATAGAGGAACCACATCGTAGTGATGTGGATGGATTTATTGGTATGATCACTGTAGGGGAGACGAGGAAGGTTTCTGATGCAAGAATTACTAGCATACACTTTCCTCTTCTACGTTACTGCATAATATTTGCTAGTAGATGCTTAATTGGTCGCGGGAACTGTGGAAACCTTAGTGCCCCTGATATTGTTATTTTGTGCCATGCTTTGTCTCACGATAACACTTATAGTTTGGGCGCTATTATTGCTAAACGATTAAGTCTGAACCGTACAAAGGGCCCCATCTTTGGAGGCATCTTTACTTCACGCCTTGCTAAACACTTTAAGATACCTATTAGGCATTATGAGAAAGAGGAAAAATTGTTGCGTCCTAATTTTCTAGATTATAAGAGTATGGTAGCACATGAATTTATTGTTAAAAATAATAAGATGATAATTAAGTATAATTTGATATTTAATAAAACTCACAGTGAGACTATTATCTTGCCATCACCCTCTTTGTTTAACATATTTTCAGGCACGTACCTCATCTTGCCGGAGGCCGTTTGCGCATACCGGAACCTGACACCAGCTCCAGAGCCTGAGCGGGAACCACCACTTGACCCTTATCGACAGTCCATTTATCAGCGGGATCTGGAGGAGATCGCCAACCAGTATCACCCAGATGACACTCCCCAGTACACCCGAGAGAGTAGCTTCGATCCTTGGGCATAGACCAACTTAGGCCAGAAGTCTAAGCTTGGGGGAGTACGTATATCTCACCGACATTACATTCATGTTCACACACTCATTCTAGTTGTCGGTGCTCATACTTTTTCATTGTACTATCGATGCTAGTTTATTTTCTTTTCTAAGTTCTCTTCTTGTGTGTTTGAATAACCTCAAGAAAAACCAAAAAATTAGTTATAGTTTTTAGCTAGTTTACTTTCCATGCTTGTAGTAGTAGTAATTAAAATAAAACCCAAAAAGATTTCTCGTTCTTCTTTGGTTTGTTGGGAGCTTTCCCGTGTAAATAGTTTTATTTCTTTTCTTTGGGGGTCGAGAGGAGAAGACAATGATGAAAATGTTGAGTGGCTCTCATATGCATTATTATTGATTTAACCGAGAGCCCATATTACCTTGTCTTCTCCCTTGAATTGAATGCTTGCAGATTCCAGCTAGTCCAATGCATGTGCACTATTATTATTATCCACACCGTTCGGTCGTGCAAGTGAAAGGCAATAACGACGATATATGATGGACTGATTGAGACAAGAAAAGCTGGTATGAACTCAACCTATCTTTTTTTTGTAAATATGATTAGTTCATCATTCCTGATTCAGCCTATTATGAACAAACATGTTTGCAATGACAATTAGAGATTATAGTTGCTTATGCCATGCTTAATTAGCTAGGAGTTTATAATGGTTTACCTTGCGTGCCAACATGCTATTAAAATGGTTGTGATGTGATATGATAGGGAGGTATCCTCCTTTGAATGATTCGACTGACTTGACTTGGCACATGTTCACACATGTAGTTGAAACAAAATCAACATAGCCTCCACGATATTTATGTTCATGGTGGATTATATCCTACTCATGCTTGCACTCAATGTCTATTAATTTTAATGCACGTTCAGGATTGTTGTTGCTCTCTAGTCGGTCACTTCCCAGTCTTTTTCTAGCCTTCACTTGTACTAAGCGGGAATATTGCTTGTGCATCCAGAATCCATAAACCCCAAAGTTATTCCATATGAGTCCACCATACCTTCCTATATGCGGTATCTACCTACCATTCCAAGGAAGTTTGTATATGCCAAACTCTAAACCTTCAAATGAAATTCTGTTTTGCATGCTCGAATAGCTCATGTATCAACTAGGGTTGTTTGTATCTTCCATGCTAGGCGGGTTATTCTCAAGAGGAGTGGACTCTGATCCTCACTCACGAGAAAAAAGATGGTTACCGGGATGCCCAGTCCCATGCTCAACTCAAATCAAAATAATTGCAAACAAAACTCCCCCAGGATCGTTGTTAGTTGGAGGCACCCGTTGTTTCGAGCAAGCCATGGATTGATGATTGTTGGTGGTGGGGGAGTATAAACTTTACCATTCTGTTTGGGAACCGCCTATAATGTGTGTAGCATGGAAGATATTGAGATCTCTTGGTTGTTATGTTGACAATTAAAGTATGCCACCCAAATATTATTTATCTCTATTTCAAAACTAGAGCTCTGGCACCTCTACAAATCCATGTTTCCCTCTGTGAATGGCCTATTGTCGGTGTCAAAACCGGCTGATCTCGGGTAGGAGGTCCCGAACTGTGCGTCTAGGCGGATGGTAACAGGAGACAAGGGACACGATGGTTTTACCCAGGTTCGGGCCCTCTCGATGGAGGTAAAACCCTACTCCTGCTTGATTAATATTGATGATATGGGTAGTACAAGAGTAGATCTACCACGAGATCAGAGAGGCTAAACCCTAGAAGCTAGCCTATGGTATGATTGTTGTTCGTCCTACGGACTAAAACCCTCCCGTTTATATAGGCACCGAAGAGGGTTAGGGTTACATAGAGTCAGTTACAATGGTAGGAGATCTACATATCCGTATCGCCAAGCTTGCCTTCCACGCCAAGGAAAGTCCCATCCGGACACGGGACGAAGTCTTCAATCTTGTATCTTCATAGTCCAGGAATCCGGCCAAAGGTGATAGTTTGGCTATCCGGACACCCCCTAGTCCGGGACTCCCTCATTAGCCCACGAACCAGGCTTCAATGGCGATGAGTCCGGCGCGTAGATTGTCTTCGGCATTGCAAGGCGGGTTCTTCTCCAAATCCTGTGTACCTGTTGAATAGCGTCCGGCTTCCTGTAAATATTGCGCTCCTCGGCTTCCACGGCCAATAATGGCCATCTTCCACGTGTTGAACGAATGCGAAAAGCCAGGGTATTTTTACATTTCCCTCCTAGCTGCGCAAATGAGCTGCCTATAAAAGAGACGAGGATCTAGATCCGAATCACACCATCCTCCTTTCGCGAGCATTCATCAGAGCGTATCCGACAGAAATCCATTCCATCATGGACAGTCGACGCGGCTCCTCCTCTCTGTTGGAGAACGTTGCAGAAAATTAAAATTTTTCCTACGGTTTCACCAAGATCCATCTATGAGTTCATCTAAGCAACGAGTAACGGGAGAGAGTTTGCATCTACATACCACTTGTAGATCGCGTGCGGAAGCTTGCTTGGTGATGATGGAGTCGTACTCGAACGTGATTCAGATCACCGATGCCAAGTGCTGAACGGACAGCACCTCCGCGTTCAACACACGTACGGGACGAGCGACGTCTCCTCCTTCTTGATCCAGCAAGGGGGAAGGAGAGGTTGAGGAAGACGGCACCACCGGCAGACCGACGCGGCGTGGTGATGGTGGTGATGCAAGATACTCGGCGAGGCTTCACGAGCTCTACGGAGGAGGAGATGTGTTGGGGAGGGAGGGCTGCGCCTTGGGAGATGTGTACAGCAGCCCCCCCCCCCCTTATATAGGCCCCAGGTGGCGGCCCCTAGAGATCCAATCTCAAGGGGGCGGCGACAAGGGGTGGAGTGCCCCCAAGCCGGTGGGCGCCCCCCCTAGGGTTTCAACCCTAGGCGCGGGGTGGGCCTAGGGGGCGCACCAGCCCCTGTGGGCTGGTTCCTTCCCCTATGGCCCATGGGGCCCTCCGGATGGGTGGCCCCACCGGTGGACCTCGGACCCTTCCGGTGGTCCCAGATTTGCCGAAACCCGAAACTTTCCGATGGCGAAACACCACTTCCTATATATTATTCTTTACCTCCGGACCCTTCCGAACTCCTCGTGACGTCCGGGATCTCATCCGGACTCGAACAACATTCGTATTCACATACTAGTCTTCCTACTAACCCTAGCGTCACCGAACCTTAAGTGTGTAGACCCTACGGGTTCGGAGACACGCAGACATGACCGAGGCGACTCTCGGGCAATAACCAACAGCGGATCTGGATACCCATGTTGGCTCCACATGCTCCTCGATGATTTCATCGGTTGAACCACGATGTCGAGGATTCTATCAAACCCTGTATGCAATTCCTTTGTCAATCGATGCGTTACTTGCCCGAGACTCGATCGTCGGTATCCCAATACCTCGTTCAGTCTCGTTCGCAAGTCACTTTACTCGCATCAGTAATGCATGATCCGTGGCCAACACCTTGGTCACATTGAGCTCATTATGATGATGCATTACCGAGTGGGCCCAGAGATACCTCTCCGTCATACGGAGTGACAAATCCCGCTCGATCCATGTCAACCCAATGATACTTTCGGAGACACCTGTAATGCACCTTTATAGTCACCCGATTCGTTGTGACGTTTGATACACCCAAGGCACTCCTACGGCAACCGGAGTTACACGATCTCATGGTCGAAGGAATAGATACTTGACATTGGCAAAGCTTCTAGCAAGCGAACTATACGATCTTTTATGCTAAGCTTGTGATTGGGTCTTGTCCATCACATCATTCTCCTAATGATGTGATCCCGTTATCAACGACATCCAATGTCCATAGTCGAAACCATGACCATCTATTGATCACAACGGGCTAGTCGACTAGAGGCTCACTAGGGACATATTGGGGTCTAAGTGTTCACACGTGTATTATGATTTCGGATAACACGCTTATAGCATGAACAAAAGACAATTATCATGAACATTGAAATATAATAATACTTTTATTATTGCCTCTAGGGCATATTTCCAACAGTCTCCCACTTGCACTAGAGTCACTAATCTAGTTACATTGTGATGAATCGAACACCCATAGAGTTACGGTGTTGATCATGTTTTGCACGCGAGAGAGGTTTAGTCAGCGGATCTGCGACATTCAGATCCGTGTGCACTTTGCAAATCTCTATGTCTCCATCTTGAACATTTTCACGGATGGAGTTGAAACGACGCTTGATGTGCTGGTCTTCTTGTGAAACACTGGCTCCTTTGCAAGGGCAATAGCTCGGTGTTGTCACGAAGAGTTTGATCGGCCCGACGCATTGGGTATGACTCCTAGGTCGGTGATGAACTCCTTCACCCAAATTGCTTCATCGCTGCCTCCGAGGCTGCCATGTACTCCGCTTCACACGTAGATCCCGCCACGACGCTCGCTTGCGGTGCACCACCATCTTGCTCCACCATTCAACATATACACGTATCCGGTTTGTGACTTAGAGTCATCCAGATCCGAGTCGAAGCTAAGCGTCGGCGTAGCCTTTCTGACGAGCTCTTCGTCTCCTCCATAAGCGAAACATGTCCTTTGTCCTTTTCGGTACTTCAGATATTCTTGACCGCTGTCCGGTGTTCCTTGCGGGATTACTTTGGTATCTTGCAACCAAACTTACGGCAAGGTTTACATCGGTCAGTACACAAAGATGGCATACATAATAGATCCTATGGCTGAAGCATAGGGATGACACTCATCTCTTCTTTATCTTTTGTCGTGGTCGGTGGTCGAGCTGAGCTCAGTTTCACACCTTGTAACATAGGCAAGAACCCTTCTTGGACTGATCCATTTTGAACCTCTTCAAAATTTTATCAAGGTATGTGCTTTGTGAAAGACCTATGAGGCGTCTCGATCTATCCCTATAGATCTTGATGCCTAATATATAAGCAGCTTCTCCAAGGTCCTTCATTGAAAAACACTTGTTCAAGTAGGCCTTAATGCTGTCCAGAAGTTTTGTATCATTTCCCATCAAGAGTATGTCATCTACATATAATAGGAGAAATGCTCTGAGCTCCCACTCACTTTCTTGTAAACGCAGGCTTCTCCATAAGTCTGCGTAAACCCAAACGCTTTGATCATCTCATTAAAGCGAATGTTCCAACTCCGAGATGCTTGCACCAGTCCATAAATGGATCGCTGGAGCTTGCATACTTTGTTAGCGTTATGAGGATCGACAAAACCTTCCGGCTGCATCATATACAGCTCTTCCTTAAGATGTCCGTTAAGGAATGCCGTTTTGACGTCCATCGCCATATCTCATAATCATAGTATCGGCAATTGCTAACATGATTCGGACGGACTTAAGCTTCGCTACGGAGAGAATGTCTCGTCGTAGTCAATCCCTTGAACTTGTCGATAACCCTTAGCGACAAGTCGAGCTTTATAAATGGTGACATTTCCATCCGCGTCCGTCTTCTTCTTAAAATCCATTTATTTTCTATCGCTCGCCGATCATCGGCAAGTCTGTCAAAGTCCATACTTTGTTTTCATACATGGATTCTATCTCGGATTTCATGGCCTCAAGCCATTTGTTGGAATCGGGTCCGCCATCGCTTCTTCATAGTTCAAGGTTCATTGTTGTCTAGCAACATGATTTCCATGACAGGTTGCCGTACCACTCAGTGCGGAGCGTGTCCTTGTGGACCTTGAAGTTCAAGAGTAACTTGATCCAAGTATCTTGATCATCATCAATGATTTCCTCTTGATGGGTGTGGGCATTACAGAGCGGTTTCTGCGGCACCACTTTCCCGTTCGAGAGGTAGTACTTCATCGAGTTCTACTTTCCTCCCACTTACTTCTTTCGAGAGAAACTCTTTCTCTAGAAAGCATCCGTTCTTAGCAACAAAGACTTTGCCTTGGATCTTAAGTAGAAGGTATACCCGACAGTTTCCTTAGGGTATCCTATGAATCGCATTTTTCCGACTTGGGTTCGAGCTTTTCAGGTTGAAGTTTCTTGACATAAGCATCGCATCCCCAAACTTTCGAAACGACAGCTTAGGTTTCTTCCCAAACCATAATTCATACGGTGTCGTCTCAGCGGATTTAGGCGGAGCCCTATTTAAAGTGAATGTAGCTGTCTCTAGAGCGTATCCCCAAAATGACAAGTGGTAAATCGGTAAGAGACATCATAGACCGCACCATATCCAATAGAGTGCGATTCGACGTTCGGACACACCGTTTACCGAGGTGTTCCAGCGGCGTGAGTTGTGAAACGATTCCACATTTTCTTAAGTGTGTGCCAAATTCGTGACTTAAATATTCTCCTCCACGATCGATCGTAGGAACTTTATCTTTCGGTCACGTTGATTCTCCACCTCACTCTGAAATTCCTTGAACTTTTCAAAGGTCTCGGACTTGTGTTTCATTAAGTAGACATACCCATATCTACTCAAGTCGCCGGTGAGAGTGAGAACATAACGATATCCTCCATGAGCCTCAACGCTCATTGGACCGCATACATCGGTATGTATGATTTCCAACAAGTTGGTTGCTCGCTCCATTGTTCCGAGAACGGAGTCTTGGTCATTTTGCCTAAGAGGCATGGTTCGCATGTGTCAAACGATTCATAATCAAGAGACTCTAAAAGTCCATCAGCATGGAGTTTCTTCATGCGCTTGACACCAATGTGACCAAAGGCGGCGATGCCACAAGTATGTGGGACTATCGTTATCAACTTTACATCTTTTGGCATCCACACTATGAACATGTGTAATATTACGCTCGAGATTCATTAAGAATAAACCATTGACCATCGGAGCATGACCATAAAACATATCTCTCATATAAATCGAACAACCATTATTCTCGGACTTAAATGAGTAGCCATCTCGTATCAAACGAGATCCGGATACAATGTTCATGCTCAAACTTGGCACTAAATAACAATTATTGAGGTTTAAAACTAATCCCGTAGGTAAATGCAGCGTGCGACGGCGATCACATCGACTCTGAACCATTCCCGACGCGCAAGATCGTCACCTCGTCCCTTCGCCATCTCCGTTTATTCCGCAGCTCCTGCTGTGAGTTACAAATATGAGCAACGGCACCGTATCAAATACCGGGAGTTACTACGAGTCTTGGTAAGGTACACATCAATTACATGTATATCAAATATACCTTTGGTGTTGCGGCCTTCTTATCCGCTAAGTATTTGGGGCAGTTCCGCTTCGGTGACCCTTCCCTTGCAATAAAAGCACTCACCTCGGGCTTGGGTCCATTCTTTGACTTCTTCCCGCAGCAGACTTACGGGCGGCAACATCCTTGCCGTCCTTCTTGAAGTTCTTCTTACCCTTGCCTTTCTTGAACTTAGTGGTCTTATTGACCATCAACACTTGATGTTCCTTTTGATTTCAGCCTCTGCGACCTCGATCGAGAACACTTGAGAATGGTCTTTACCATCCCCGCATGTTGTAGTTCATCACAAAGCTCTTGTAGCTTGGTGGGAGCGATCGAGGATTCTGTCAATGACCGCCTCATCTGGGAGGTTTATGTTCATTTGGGTCATACGGTTGTGCAACCTGACATCTTCGGATGTGCTCACCGTGAGACTGTTTTCCTCCATCTTACAATGTAGAACTTGTCGAGACATCATATCTCTCGACCGGGCATGAGCTTGGAAAACTAGTTTCAGCTCTTGAACATCTCATATGCTCCGTGATGCTCAAAACGCTTTTGGAGCCCGGTTCTAAGCTGTAGAGCATGCCGCCTTGAACGAGGGAGTAATCATCGAGCGAGTCCGCGGACGTTCAAATCGTCTTGCAAATCTTTGGGAGAACAGTGGGTCACCTAACGGTGCTTCTAGGACATCTTGTTTCTTGGCAGCTATGAGGATGATCCTCGGGTTCCGGACCCGATCCGTATAGTTCTGCCATCATCTTTCAGCTTGGTTTTCTCTAGGAAGCGTTGAAGTTCATGTTGACATTAGCGTTGGCCATTGATCTACAAGACATATTTGCAAAGGTTTTAGACTAAGTTCATGATAATAAAGTTCTTAATCAAAATTACGAACTCCCACTTAGATTAGACATCCCTCCAGGTCATCTAAGTGTTACACGATCCGAGTCGACTAGCCCGTGTCCGATCATCACGTGAGACGGACTAGTCATCATCGGTGAACATCTTCATGTTGATCGTATCTTTCATACGACTCGTGCTTCGACCTTCGGTCTCCGTGTTCGAGGCCATGTCCGCACATGCTAGGCTCGTCAAGTTAACCCTAAGTGTTTTCGCTGTGTAAATCTGTCTTACACCGTTGTATGTGAGCGTAAGGATCCATCACACCGATCATCACGTGGTGCTTAGAAGCGACGAACCGTAGCAACGGTGCACGTTAGGGAGAACACTTCTTGAAATTTTATAAGGGATCATCTTATTTACTACCGTCGTCCTAAGTAAACAAGATGTAAAAACATAATAAACATCACATGCAATTATATATAGTTGTGACATGATATGGCCAATATCATCAAGCTCCATTGATCTCCATCTTGGGGCTCCATGATCACCTTGTCACCGGCTTGACACCATGATCTCCATCATCATGATCTCCATCATCGTGTCTTCATGAAGTTGTCGCGCTAACGACTACTTCTACTTCTATGACTAACGCGTTTAGTAATGAAGTAAAGTAGTTTACATGGCGTTCTTCAATGACACGCAGGTCATACAAAAAATAAAGACAACTCCTATGGCTCCTGCGGTTGTCATACTCATCGACATGCAAGTCGTGAATCCTATTACAAGAACATGATCTCATACATCACAATTCAACATTCATCACAACTTCGGCCATATCACATCACATGATCAATCGCTGCAAAAACAAGTTAGGCGTCCTCTAGTTGTTGTTGCATCTTTTACGTGGCTGCGATTGGGTTCTAGCAAAACGTTTTCTTACCTACGAATCACCACAACGTGATTTTGTCAACTTCTATTTACCCTTCATAAGGGCCCTGTTCATCGAATCCGCTGCAACTAAAGTGGGAGAGCAGACACCCGCCAGCCACCTTATGCAACTAGTGCATGTCGACCGGTGGAACCGGTCTCACGTAAGCGTCACGTGTAAGGTTGGTCCGGGCGCTTCATCCCACAATACCGTTGAGCAAGAAAAGACTAGTAGGGCAAGTAAGATGACAAGATCAACGCCCACAACAAATTTGTGTTCTACTCGTGCAATAGAGAACTACGCATAGACCTAGCTCGATACCACTGTTGGAGAGCGTTGCGAGAAAATTAAAATTTTTCCTACGGTTTCACCAAGATCCATCTATGAGTTCATCTAAGCAACGAGTAACGGAGAGAGTTTGCATCTACATACCACTTGTAGATCGCGTGCGAAGCTTGCTTGGTGATGATGGAGTCGTACTCGAGCGTGATTCAGATCACCGATGCCAAGTCTGAGCGGACAGCACCTCCGCGTTCAACACACGTGCGGGACGAGCGGCGTCTCCTCCTTCTTGATCCAGCAAGGGGAAGGAGAGGTTGAGGAAGACGGCACCACCGGCAGCCGACGGCGTGGTGATGGTGGTGATGCAAGATACTCAACGAGGCTTCACGAGCTCTACGGAGGAGGAGATGTGTTGGGGAGGGAAGGGGCTGCGCCTTGGGAGATGTGTACAGCAGCCCCCCCCCCCTTTATATAGGCCCCGGTGGCGGCCCCTAGAGATCCAATCTCAAGGGGCGGCGGCCAAGGGGTGGAGTGCCCCCAAGCCGGTGGGCGCCCCACCCCTAGGGTTTTAACCCTAGGCGCAGGGGGTGGGCCTAGGGGGGCGCACCAGCCCCCTGTGGGCTGGTTCCCTTCCCCTATGGCCCATGGGGCCCTCCGGATGGGTGGCCCCACCGGTGGACCCGGGACCCTTCCGGTGGTCCCAGATTTGCTAAACCCCAAACTTTCCGATGGCGAAACACCACTTCCTATATATTATTCTTTACCTCCGGACCCTTCCGAACTCCTCGTGACGTCCGGATCTCATCCGGACTCGAACAACATTCGGTATTCACATACTAGTCTTCCTACTAACCCTAAGCGTCACCGAACCTTAAGTGTGTAGACCCTACGGGTTCGGAGACACGCAGACATGACCGAGACGACTCTCGGGCAATAACCAACAGCGGATCTGGATACCCATGTTGGCTCCCACATGCTCCTCGATGATTTCATCGGTTGAACCACGATGTCGAGGATTCTATCAAACCACATATGCAATTCCTTTGTCAATCGATGCGTTACTTGCGAGACTCGATCGTCGGTATCCCAATACCTCGTTCAGTCTCGTTACATCGCAAGTCACTTTACTCGCATCCGTAATGCATGATCCGTGGCCAACACCTTGGTCACATTGAGCTCATTATGATGATGCATTACCGAGTGGGCCCAGAGATACCTCTCCGTCAT
>CM038144.1:402792864-402987596 GCA_021437245.1 Aegilops speltoides
AAGGCAAGAGAGATCAAGAAAGCGCAATACAGAAAGGAGAAGCTCCTGAAGAAAAATGTTGTCAGAATGACACCTGAGGAACTTCTCCAGGCTTAGTCTGAAATTCAAGCCCTCAGCAAAGACTTTGATGCCTACTATGCTGATTGGCAAGGAGCTAAAGTGAGATTCGTCAATCTGACAAAGAAAATCACAAATGTTGCAGCCCCAACGCAACAAGAAAACCCTCAGGCTGCAGACTCTGCTCAGCCTGCTGAAGAACATGCCAGCACCGCTGATGACTTTCAACCTGCTGAAGAAAATGCTAGTTCCAGGGCTGATGACTCAATTCCAGCCACTCAAGAAATCTCCAGGGCATCCACTAGTGGTGCGCCTGAAGTAGCTGAAGAAATTAGGGCAACTGCATCAGTTGCGCCTGAAGAAAACCAACCAGATTCCTCAGCTCCTCCCGCGCCTACACCAACTCCAATTCTTCCATCTACCTATGATGTGAAGAAGACCAAGGCTGCAGAGCGAGCTACAGTGAAGAAAAGGAAGGCATCAGCTGTGTCAAATTCTTCGGCTGCGAAGAAAATGAAGCCAATGACCAGCTCACTCGAAAATCCGATTGATGCTGTTCCAATTTCCTCCATGCCATCAAATGACCTTGTTCCTTTGGAGAAGACTATGTGATCCCAAGCGGATCTGATGAAGAAAATCATTCTGCCGCTTCATCAGAGCAGCTTGATGAAGAAATTGAAGTGGATGCAATCCCTTCAACGCCAGTCATTTCCTCACCTATGCCTTAGTTCACAGCTGAAGAGGCTGGTGTTAAGGAAATTGAAGATGAAGATGTGGATATAGGATGCACCACACCTGTGATGAATGATGACTTTTTGGAAAGTCAGCATCCCAATACTCCTCTCTTCACCCCTATCCAATAGATTCCTCAGTCCCCTGCCATAACAGTTCAACTGGGCTCTGAAGAAACTCATCCCACTCCCTCTGTTCATGAAGAAATTCCAGCCACTAGTGTTTGAAGAACTCTTCTTCTTGATACTCGGTTGCACAAGAAGAGGAACTAGAAATTCCTCTACCTGAAGAACCTGAGCTCGCGATTCCTGAGGTTGTGATGCAACTCACTGACGTCCCTCTGCCAAAGCCGAAGGATCCGTTCTCAAGCAAACAGAAGTTCAAGGCTGAAGGCTTCTTTTCCGAGCATGTATTCTTCACTGACTACAACCCCTATGACTCTGCTCGAATAAGGAAGAGGCATTTCTGGACTGCTAGTCAAGCCAACTTCTATTCCTCCATGTTGTTTGACAAAGACAAAATCTTCGATCATGAACATATTCCTCACGTGGACATGGAATCTCTGCCATGCTTCGAGCCAGTCCTCAGTGTTCTTCACGATGCAGGATTACTGAATTTCTGCACTAACATTTGCGATTGGAATGAAGAACTCATTCTTAAGTTCTACGTGACACTGCATATCACTGGAGATGCTGAAGATGTCAACTCATGGGTGTTGGATTGGATGACTGAAAAACACTCACTACAAGGCACCGGCAACTAAATTTCTTCGTGTCCTTCCTCTCGATCCTCCCCATGACAGTGCACGTTGCATCTACAGTGACCCTGAACTAACAAATCACTATATGCAAGTGCTCATGAAGCCTTTGAAGCCTGGGCAGGCCCCTCGAACCAAATTCGTCGTCAAGGAACTACTCTATGTGCCTCAGACTATCTATCGCATTCTGACGAAGACAATGAGTCCTATCAAAGGCCACGACTCAAATGATGAAGAAGTCGTTGGCATCATGAAGAATATGCTTTTCAACACCATTCATGGCGTTCCCGTCAACTTCCATGATTTCTTCATGAGGACTCTGGGCAATGTTGCTATGTCACCATTCGAGCTGAAGCCCTGTGCGCCTTGGATTATGAGATTCATCAGGGCAAGATCTTCACTGAATTACAAAGCTGACACTCTGAACCATGGTAGCTACTTGCCTCCCATTGAAGTCCTCAAACGGACAGTTTCATCAGCTGATGATAAAGGCAAGGTAGCTGTTGTGATCGATGAAGGCATTCGTCCATTGGATGGTCAATTTCGCCTAGCTGCATCTTACTCTACCAATGGCGACTCGCCACACATGACACCGCCAAGAAATACCTCACCAAGCAAAATCCTCAAGCCACAACACCTGTGGTGATGATCGACCGTGAGTTACTCCTCAGTCTTCATCAGAAGGTTGATCGCAATCACAAATGGGTAAAGCGTCAGTTTGGTGCACTTCTTCACAATATGACCTCAACACACAATGCAGTGAAGAAGAACCAATACTACCTTCATGAAACCTTCAACCGCACCTGGGCTATCCTCACTCATATCTACATCGCTGAAGAACTAAAGACGATGGGTCTCAAGGAAGAATTTGACTGGTCTGCACCTCCTCCGAAGAAATTCAAGAGGGTCAATGTTCCTGCACTGGTGGCCAGCTCTTATTCTTCATCGCGTGACACTGATGATTATGAAGATTTGGACGACACTGCGGCAGGCCCTGCTACAACAAACAACCCGATAACGCCGGCGCTCCTCCATCGACTTGAAATTCTTCAGGTGTTAGTCCTCGCTTTCAATCCTTTTGGTCATTTGATGACAAAGGGGGAGAAATCTGAGTTAGTCTTCAAGCGGGTCTATTTTAAGGGCATTTTTTAAGTTACAACTCTCGTTCTTCTGAAACTTTTATTTGGATCGAGTTGTAATCTTAAACCCGATGGTGCGCTGATACTTTTGTTGCACTTGCTCTGATACTTTTGATGCTTTATTCAGCATGCTTATTCCTCATTCATATTATTGCACGCATGCTGAATCTCATCAGGCACCATATTTCATCATGCATTCTTCATATTATATATCAAATGCGTGTATGAATTACAAGATATAGGGGGAGATCTCCATGATTCAACTCTTCAAATGTGCATTGCTTCAAAATCAAATTCCTCACTATGCACAACTTCAGGGGGAGTTCTTCTATATCTTGCAATCAAATTCCTCAATATCAGTATTTACACTTCATATGTTTATCCCCGTTGAAAACTTAACCTATGTTGTCATCAATCACCAAAAAGGGGGAGATTGTAAGTGCATCTAGTGCCCCTTAGTGATTTTGGTGTATTGAAGACTTATAGGTTAAGGGACTAATGCGTTTGTGAGTGTACACAGGACTATAAGTCTATGAGGAGTTTGATATTTACAGAAGAAAGTCGACCCCTAAAAATGAAGTTCTTCGACTGAAGACTTTGATATTCTGAAGACCTTCTGAAGACATTGAAAGTGAAGAAATTGGTGTCACCTTGAAGACTTGGTATTCATTTGAGGAACATGAAGCGTGAAGACTTTTCTTTTCGTAGTTTCATTTTCTCTTTCTTGAGTCATAGGAAATACCGTACTGTTAAAGGGGGTCGAGGAAATACTAAGGAAAAATTTCCATGTGATGCTCAACTCAAAATCCTACACCTACCAATCCCTTCGAGTGAAGCCTTTGGAAATCTCATACAGTTCAGTCACTTTCTTCAGTGACAGAGACGAAGTTCTTCTGGTCACTGATGAATTTGTTCTGACTGAGGAGTTAGGAATTTGCCAGTGCGAATTGCCTACACAAAGAGGAACATGATAGCCTCGAGGAATTTGAGAGTCAAATTTCCGACCGTTCTTTGTCTTCTTGCCACCTGTCCCAAAATATCCTCTCCACCTAACGGTCATATCATTGAAGGGCATTTATGTCTTATCACATCGGGCTGCTCCTAGGCTATAAATAGCCGCCCCTACAACCACTAGCTGGTTGGCTGCTCCGAGAGAACTTGACACTTGTCATTTGAGAGCAACCCATCCTTCGAGGACTTTGAGCGAAAATCATCAAGTGAGGAAAACCCAAAACCAAACCCCCACAAACCCAAAGTGATTGAGCATCATCAAGAAATTGATCTGCGTGGATCCGACGCTTGTTACCTTTGAAGATCGTGCTTCTTCCAGACGGTTAGGCGTCATGGTATAGAGCATCCAAGAGGAATTGTGGATCGCCGAGTGACCAAGTCTGTGAACGTTTGGAAGTCGCCTGAAGACTTACCACGAGTGATTGGACGAGGTCTGCGTGACCTTAGTTCAAGGAGAATACGGTGAGGATCGGGTGTCTGAGCTGCGTGCTTTCGATCGGGTGTCCGGATGTGTGTCCTCGAGTTTAAATACTCAGCCGCTCCAACCAGACGTACAACTGAGACAGCAGTTGGAACTGGTCTACCAAATCATTTTCTTCACCAACTAACTGGTTCTATTTCCTCAACCCTTTCATTTCCTCATTAATGTGTTAAGTGTTTGTTCATATCTGTGCTTGAAGACTTTGACTGAAGACTTTCTCAATTTCCTCAGTTCAATTTCTTCAGTCTGTTTGTCTTCATCTTGTGTTATCCTGTGATTACGCTTTCTATACTCTGTGCTAGTCTTCATTTCATCATGATGACCATGCTTGTATTCTGTTATGCTTACTTCTGAGTACTTATTCCGCTGCTAGTAGTTCTTCGCTAAGGAATTTCCTCACCGGCAAATTCCTCAGTGAAGAATTCATAAAAATCGCCTATTCACCCCCCCTCTAGTCGATATAACGCACTTTCAAAAGTTCTCCTCGATCTTCTTAGAGATCTATTCGATGTAACTCTTTTTGCGGTGTGTTTGTCGAGATCCGATCAATTGTGGGTTTATGATCAAGTTTATCTATGAGAAATATTTGAATCTCCTCTGAATCCTTTTATGTATGATTGTTATCTTTGCATCTCTTCGAATTATCAGTTTAGTTTGGCCTACTAGATTGATCTTTCTTGCAATGGGAGAAGTGCTTAGCTTTGGGTTCAATATTGCGGTGTCCTTTCCCAAAGGATGCGAGGGCAGCAAGGCACGTATTGTATTGTTGCCATCGAGGATAAAAAGATGGGGTTTATATCATATTGCTTGAGTTTATCCCTCTACATCATGTCATCTTTCTTAATGTGTTACTCTGTTCTTATGAACTTAATACTCTAGATGCAGGCAGGAGTCGGTCGATGTGTGGAGTAATAGTAGTAGATGCAGAATCGTTTCGATCTACTTGTTGCGGACGTGATGCCTATATACATGATCATGCCTAGATATTCTCATAACTATGCACTTTTCTATCAATTGCTCGACAGTAATTTGGTCACCCATCGTAATACTTATGCTATCTTGAGAGAAGCCACTAGCGAAGCCTATGGCCCCTGGGTCTATCTTTTATCATATAAGTTTCCAATCTACTTTATTTGCAATCTTTTACTTTCCAATCTATATCATAAAAATACCAAAAGTATTTATCTTATCTTATTATCTCGATCAGATATCACTTTTGCAAGTTACCGTGAAGGGATTGACAACCCCTTTATCGCGTTGGTTGCGAGGTTCTTGTTTGTTTGTGTAGGTACGAGGGACTTTTGAGGAGCCTCCTACTGGATTGATACCTTGGTTCTCAAAAACTGAGGGAAATACTTACGGTACTTTGCTGCGTCACCCTTTCCTCTTCAAGGGAAAACCAACGCAATACTCAAGAGGTAGCAACCGTCGTGCTGCTGGAACTCTCCCTCAACTTCTCCTCTCCCCTTGCTGGATCAAGAAGGAGGAGACGTCCCCGGGCTGTACGTGTGTTGAACGCGGAGGCGCCGTCCATTCGGCGTTAGATCGGATCTTCCGCGATTTGATTCGCCGCAAGTAGGACTCCTCATCCGCGTTCTAGTAACGCTTCCGCTTAGCGATCTTCAAAGGTATGAAGATGCACATTCTCTCTCTCTTGTTGGTAGAATCTCCTAGATTGATCTTGGTGATATGTAGAATTTTTTTGAATTATTGCTATGTTCCTCAACATATAGAGGTAATTTTAATCCTAGGCCTTTCACTAGAAATTCCTCTAATAATTATGGTAATTCCTTTGGTAGTTCTTCTTACAAGAATAATAGGAACCTGATAACCCACAAGTATAGGGGATCGTTTGTAGCCTTCTTTGATAAATAAGAGTGTCGAACCCAACGAGGAGCTAAAGGCAGAACAAATATTCCCGCAAGTTCTATCGACCACGGATACAACTCTACACACACTTGATGTTTGCTTTACTTAAAACAAGTATGAAACTATTTTGCAAGAATAAAACTACAAGTACTTTGCGAGAATAAAACTACGAATAAAATGCAAGGTAGTAAAAGTGGATAGCTTTTATCAACAAGAAAGTCATTTGTCCCTAGGCAATCGATAACAAGTACCGGTAATCATTCTAGTAATTTTATACGAGGGAGAGGCATGAGCTAACATACTTTCTCTACTTGGATCATATGCACTTATGATTGGAACTCAAGCAAACATCCGCAACTACTAAAGATCAGGTCGTGAAACCCAACCATAGCATTAAGTATCAAGTCCTCTTTACTCCCATACGCCATGACCCACTTATCCGCGTTTGGGCTGCTGTCATCCCCCGCAACACTGACAAGAAGCAAACCATGAACATATTGCAACACCCTACAGCGGGGGCCCCTCACGTTTGCATGAGACGGAGGGCATTGTAGGACGGCACCATAAATAAAATGTACAATCATACCAACCAAGATCACGATTAACCCATGGGACAAAACGGATCTACTCAAACATCATAGGATAGCCAAATATCATTGGGAAATAATATATGGAGTTGAGCACAAAGTTTAAGTAGAGATTACAGTGGGGAGAAGGGATGTTACACCACTGCATAGAGGGGGAGAGAGTTGGTGTTGATGGTAGCAAGATTGTTGATGTAGATCGCCGTCACGATCCTTGCCCCGGCGGCACTTCAGTGTCACCGGGAGAGAGGGGGAGAGAGCCCCCTCCTTCTTCTCCTTCCTTGCCCCCCTAGATGGGAGGAGGGTTTCCCCTCTGGTCCATGGCCTCCATGGCAGTGGAGGGGCAGGAGACCCTTCGAGATTGGATCTCCCTCTCTGTTCTCTTCTGTTTCATGCTCCCCAGATCTGGCCCTTCACGGTTTCTTAAATTCCTGAAGATCCGTAACTCCGGTTGCACTGAGATTTTTACACGATTTGTTTCCGGATATAAGCTTCCTTGCGCCCGAAGTAGAGCTCCAACCAACGTTCGAGGAGGGCATGATACACCAGGGCGTGCCTGGACCCTAGTGGCATGCCCTAATAGGTTGTGGAGGCCTCGAGCCTCTGTTTACGTTGATTCCACCTCCTAAAATTCACAAATATTACAAAATAATTCTCCGTAGATTTTTATTGCATTTGGACTTCTTTTGATATGGATTTTCTGCAAAACAAAAACATGCAACAAACAGGAACTGGCACTGGGCACTGGATAAGTAAGTTAGTCCAAATAAATCATATAAAAAGTTGCCAAAAGTATGTGAAAGTTGTATAATATTGGCATGAAACATAGGAGACTCTCCATATGAAAAACATGGTGCTACTTTGAAGCACAAGTGTGGTAAAGGATACTAACAATGCCCCTTCTCTCTTTGTTTATTTTTTCTTTTTATTTTTTCTTCCTTTTTCCTTTTTTTTTCCTTTTTTCTTTTTCTCCTTTTCTCTTTTATTATCTCATTGTTCGGAGTCTCATCCCAACTTGTGGGGTAATCATAGTCTCCATCACCCTTTCCTCACTGGGGCACTGCTCTGAAAATGATGATCATCACACTTGTATTTACTTATAACTCAAAAGGAATAAAAATTACAACTTGATACCTATAACAAAATATGACTCTATATGAATGCCTCTCGCAGTGTACTAGGAGGTGCAATGATCTTGCGTAACATGTATAAAAAATGACGCACGGTGGCTGAACCACAACTACCATGTCAGCTATATGATCATGCAAAGCAATATGATAATGAATGCTCAAGTCATCAAAACGGAAGCGGTGGAAGTTGCATGGCAATATATCTCAGAATGGCTATGGAAAGGTGATGTCTACTATGACACCTTCTCCTTGTAGACGTTCTTGGACCTCCAAGTGCAGAGGTTTGTAGGACAGTAGCAAATTTCCCTCAAGTGGATGACCTAAGGTTTAGCTATCCGTGGGAGGCGTAGGATGAAGATGGTCTCTCTCAAACAACCCTGCAACCAAATAACAAAGAGTCTCTTGTGTCCCCAACACACCCAATACAATGGTAAATTGTATAGGTGCACTAGTTCGGCAAAGAGATGGTGACACAAGTGCAATATGGATGGTAGATATAGGTTTTTGTAATCTGAAAATATAAAAACAGCAAGGTAACTAATGATAAAAGTGAGCACAAACGGTATTACAATGCTAGAAAACAAGGCCTATGGTTCATACTTTCACTAGTGAAAGTTCCCTCAACAATAATAACATAATTGGATCATATAACTATCCCTCAACATGCAACAAAGAGTCACTCTAAAGTCACTAATAGTAGAGAACAAACGAAGAGATTATTGTAGGTTACGAAACCACCTCAAAGTTATACTTTCCGGTCGATCTATTCAAGAGTCCGTAGTAAAATAACACAAAGCTATTCTTTCCGTTCGATCTATCATAGAGTTCGTACTAGAATAACACCTTAAGACACAAATCAACCAAAACCCTAATGTCACCTAGATACTCCAATGTCACCTCAAGTATCCGCGGGTATGATTATACGATATGCATCACACAATCTCAGATTCATCTATTCAACCAACACAAAGAACTTAAAAGAGTGCCCCAAAGTTTCTACTGGAGAGTCAATACGAAAACATGTGCCAACCCCTATGCATAAGTTCACAAGGTCACTGAACCCGCAAGTTGATCACCAAAACATACATCTAGTAGATCACGTGATATCCCATTGTCACCACAGATAAGCACAAGCAAGACATACATCAAGTGTTCTCAAATCCTTAAAGTCTCAATCTGATAGGATAACTTCAAAGGGAAAACTCAATCCATTACAAGAGATTAGAGGGGGAGAAACATCATAAGATCCAACTATAATAGCAAAGCTCGCGATACATCAAGATCGTGCCAAATCAAGAACATGAGAGAGAGAGAGAGATCAAACACATAGCTACTGGTACATACCCTCAGCCCCGAGGGTGAACTACTCCCTCCTAGTCATGGAGAGCACCGGGATGATGAAGATGGCCACTGGTGAGGGATCACCCCTCTGACAGGGTGCCGGAACAGGGTCCCGATTGGTTTTTGGTGGCTACAGAGGCTTGCGGCGGCGGAACTCCTGATCTAGGTTATATTTTGGAGGTTTCTGTATTTATAGGAATTTTTGGCGTAGGTCTCACGTCAGGGGGGGGGGGTCTCCGAGCCGTCCACGAGATAGGGGGGCGCGCCTAGGGAGGTGGGCGCGCCCCCCACCCTTGTGGGCAGCCCGGGACTCTTGTGGCCCAACCCTTTTACTCTAGGGGCTTCTTTTGGTCCATAAAAAATCATCAAAAATTGGCACGTCAATTGGACTCCGTTCGGTATTCCTTTTCTATAAAACTCAAAAACAAGGAAAAAACAGAAACTGGCACTGGGCTCTAGGTTAATAGGTTAGTCCCAAAAATCATATAAAATAGCATATAAATGCATATAAAACATCCAAGATGGATAATATAATAGTATGGAACAATAGAAAATTATAGATACGTTGGAGACGTATCAAGCATCCCCAAGCTTAATTCCTGCTCATCCTCGAGTAGGTAAATGATAAAAAATAGAATTTTTTATGTGGGATGCTACCTAACATATTTATCAATGTACTCTTCTCCATTGTGGCAAGAATATTCAGATCCATAAGATTCAAAACAAAAGTTTAATATTGACATAAAAATAATAATACTTCAAGCATACTAACAAAGCAATCATGTCTCTCAAAATAACATGGCCAAAGAAAGTTATCCCTACAAAACCATATAGTCTGGCTATGCTCTATCTTCATCACACAAAATATTTAAATCATGCACAACCCCGGTTTCAGCCAAGCAATTGTTTCATACTTTAGTAGTTTCAAACTTTTTCAATCTTCACGCAATACATGAGCATGAGCCATGGACATAGCATTATAGGTGGAATAGAATGGTGGTTGTGGAGAAGCCAAAAAGGAGAAGATAGTCTCACATCAACTAGGCGTATCAACGGGCTATGGAGATTCCCATCAATAGGTATCAATGTGAGTGAGTAGGGATTGCCATGCAATGGATGCACTAGAGCTATAAGTGTATGAAAGCTCAAAAAGAAACTAAGTGGGTGTGCATCCAACTTGCTTGCTCATGAAGACCTAGGGAAATTTGAGGAAGCCCATCATTGGAATATACGAGCCAAGTTCTATAACGAAAAATTCCCACTACTATATGAAAGTGACAACATAGGAGACTCTCTATCATGAAGATCATGGTGCTACTTTGAAGCACAAGTGTGGTAAAAGGATAGTAGCATTGCCCCTTCTCTCTTTTTCTCTCATTTTTTTGTGTGGGCTTCTTTGGCCTCTTTTTTTATTTGGGCTTCTTTGGCCTCTTTTATTTTTCATAAAGTCCGGAGACTCATCCCAACTTGTGAGGGAATAATTGCTTCCATCATCCTTTCCTCACATGGGACAATGCTCTAATAATGAAGATCATCACACTTTTATCTACTTACAACTCAAGAATCTTAGAACAAAATATGACTCTATGTGGATGCCTCCGGCGGTGTACCGGGATAATGAATCAAGAGTGACATGTATGAAAGAATTATGAATGGTGGCTTTGCCACAAATACGATGTCAACTACATGATCATGCAAAGCAATATGACAATGGTGGAGCGTGTCATAATAAACGTAACGGTGGAAAGTTGCATGGCAATATATCTCAGAATGGCTATGGAAATGCCATAATAGGTAGGTATATATGGTGGCTGTTTTGAGGAAGGTATATGGTGGGTGTATGATACCGGCGAAAGTTGCGCGGCACGAGAGGCTAGCAATGGTGGAAGGGTGAGAGTGCGTATAATCCATGGACTCAACATTAGTCATGAAGAACTCACATACGTATTGCAAAAATCTACAACTTATCAAAACAAAGTACTACACGCATGCTCCTAGGGGAAGGGTTAGTAGGAGTTAACCATCGCGCGATCCCGACCTCCACACATAAGGAAGACAATCAATAAATAAATCATGCTCCAACTTCATCACATAACGGTTCACCATACGTGCATGCTATGGGAATCACAAACTTTAACACAAGTATCTCTCAAATTCACACTAGCATGACTCTAATATCACCATCTTCACATCTCAAAACAATCATAAGGAATCAAACTTCTCATAGTATTCAATGCAGTGTTTATTATACCCATCTTGAATGCCTATCATATTAGGACTAATTTTATAGCCAAAGAAAATTACCATGTTGTTCTAAAGACTCTCAAAATAGTATAAGTGAAGCATGAGAGATCAATAGTTTCTATAAAATAAAACCACCACCGTGCTCTAAAAAGATATAAGTGAAGCACTAGAGCAAACGACAAAATACTCCAAAAGATATAAGTGAAGATTAATGAGTAGTTGAATAATTATGCAACTATGTGAAGACTCTCTAACATTTAAGAATTTCATATCTTGGGATATTATTCAAATAGAAAGCAACACAAAATAAAATAAAATGACGCTCCAAGCAAAACACATATCATGTGGTGAATAAAAATATGGCTCCAAGTAAAGTTACCGATGAATGAAGACAAAAGAGGGGATGCCATCCGGGACATCCCCAAGCTTAGGATCTTGGTTGTCCTTGAATATTACCTTGGGGTGCCTTGGGCATCCCCAAGCTTATTCTCTTGCCACTCCTTATTCCATAGTCCATCGAATCTTTACCCAAAACTTGACAACTTCACAACACAAAACTTAACAGAAACTCATAAGCTCCGTTAGTATAAGAAAATAAATCACCACTTAGGTACTGTTATGAACTCATTATAAATTAATATTGGTGTAATTTCTACTGTATTCCAACTTCTATATGGTTCATACCCTCCAATATTACTCATAGATTCATCAAAATAACCAAACAACACATAGAAAACGGAATCTGTCAGAAACAGAATAGTGTGTAGTAATCTGTAACTGTCGAATACTTATGTAACTCCAAAAATCCTAAAAAATTAGGAAAACCTGAGATATGTGTGCACCAATCCATAGAAAAACGAATCAGATCAAAATCATGTTTCTATGAATGATCAAAACTAATTTACCGGGTGTAGAAGTTTCTGATTTTCAGCAGGATCAACACAACTATCACCATAAGCTATCCTAAAGGTCTTACTTGGCACTTTATTGAAACAAAAGCTATAAAACATGATTACTACAGTATCATAATCATGTGGACACACAAAAACATTAAGGGTAAATATTGGGTTGTCTCCCAACAAGCACTTTTCTTTAATGCCTTTCTAGCTAGGCATGATGATGATAATGATGCTCACATAAAAGATAAGAATTGAAACATAATGGGAGCATCATGAAGCATATGACTAGCACATTTAAGCCTAACCCACTTCCTATGCATATGGATTTTGTGAGCAAACAACTTATGGGAACAAGAATCAACTAGCATAGGAAGGTAAACCAAACATAGCTTCAAGATTTTCAACACATAGAGAGGAAACTTGATATTATTGCAATTCCTACAAGCATATGTTCCTCCCTCATAATAATTTTTAGTAGCATCATGAATGAATTCAACAATATAACCATCACATAAAGCATTATTTTCATGATGCACAAGCATATAAATTTTACTACTCTCCACATAAGCAAACTTCTTTTCATGAATAGTAGTGGGAGCAAACTCAACAAAATAACTATCATGTGAAGCATAATCTAATTGAAAATTAAAATCATGATGACAAGTTTCATGGTTATGTTTATTCTTTGTGGCATGCATATCATCACAATAATCATCATAAATAGGAGGCATGCTTTCATCATAATAAATTTGCTCATCAAAACTTGGGGGACAAAAAATATCATATTCATCAAACATAGCATCCCCAAGCTTGTGGCTTTGCATATCATTAGCATCATGGGCATTCAAATAATTCATACTAACAACATTTCAATCATGCTCATCATTCACATATTTTATGCCAAGCATTCTATGAATTCTTCTTCTAGTACTTGAGCACAATTTTCGGAATCTTATTTTCACAGAAGACATTAAAAAGATGAAGCATGTGAGGCACCCTCAATTCCATTTTTTTGTAATTTTCTTTTATAGACTAAACTAGTGATAAAACAAGAAACTAAAAGATTCAATTGCAGGATCTAAAGATATACCTTCAAGCACTAACCTCCGCGGCAACGGCGCCAGAAAAGAGCTTGATGTCTATTACGCAACCTTCTCCTTGTAGACGTAGTTGGGCATCCAAGTGTAGAGGTTTGTAGGACAGTAGCAAATTTCCCTCAAGTGGATGACCTAAGGTTTATCAATCCGTGGGAGGCATAGGATGAATATGGTCTCTGAGGGAGTCCTGGACTAGGGGGTGTCCGGACAGCCGGACTATCATCATCCGCCGGACTCCAAGACTACGAAGATACAAGATTGAAGACTCCGTCCCGTGTCCGGATGGGACTTTCCTTGGCGTGGAAGGCAAGCTTGGCAATACGGATATGTAGATCTCCTACCATTGTAACCGACTCTGTGTAACCCTAGCCCTCTCCGGTGTCTATATGAACTGGAGGGCTTAGTCCATAGGACACAACATACATTACAACAATCATACCGTAGGCTAGCTTCTAGGGTTTAGCCTCCTTGATCTCGTGGTAGATCCACTCTTGTACTACCCATATCATCAATATTAATCAAGCAGGACGTAGGGTTTTACCTCCATCAAGAGGGCCCGAACCTGGGTAAAACATCGTGTCCCTTGTCTCCTGTTACCATCCGACTAGACGCACAGTTCGGGACCCCCTACCCGAGATCCGCCGATTTTGACACCGACATTGGTGCTTTCATTGAGAGTTCCTCTGTGTCGTCACCGATAGGCTCGATGGCTTCTTCGATCAACAACGACGTCCAGGGTGAGACTTTTCTCCCCGGACAGATCTTCATATTCGGGCCGCTTTCTGGGCAATTCACTTGGCCATCCGAGCAGATCGAAGCTACGCCCGGCCGTCAGTCGATTTGAAGCCTAAACTTCACGGCCGATATCCGCGGGACTTGATCTCCGACGGACTCGAAACCATACCGAGCGTGCCGCGCCTTTATCGCGATGGGCACAATTTAGCTCTGCCACGGACAAAGGCCTTGGTGGCCGCACATGAATCCGCTCCGGCCCTCAGTCCGGAGCCGATCGCCCAGATCGAGGATCGGTGGCTGGACACCGCCTCGGGGGCTGCAACTTCCGCGGCGATGGAGCCGAACACTGACCTTGTCCCCTATAAAGCTCGTGACTCCGAGGTGCCGGACTCCCTTCCGGACTCCGAACCCCCTGCGCCCCTGCCAATCGAGTCCGATTGGGCGCCGATCATAGAGTTCACCACTACGGACATCTTTCAGCACTCGCCCTTTGGCGACATTCTAAATTCGCTAAAGCATCTCTCGCTATCCGGAGAGCCCTGGCCGGATTATGGCCAGGATGGTTGGGATGCGGACGACGAAGAAATTCAAAGCCCACCCACCACCCACTTTGTAGCCACTGTCGACGATCTAACAGACATGCTAGACTATGACTCTGAAGACATCGGCGGCATGGACGACGATGCCGGAGACGATCAAGAACCAGCGCCTACAGGACACTGGAAGACCACCCCAACACATGATGTATATATGGTGGATACCCCAAAAGGAAGCGATAACGAGGACCAACGGGGCGCGGCAAAAGATAATCCCGCCGATAAACAACCAAAACGGCGACGCAGACGCCGCCCTAAGTCCCGCCTCGACAACAACAGTCGCTCCTAATGACCCAGCAATAGAGCAGGGCAAACCAAAGGATCATTTAACATGCAGCCAAGCAACCATCCGAACAGGGGCGAGTCGGATAATCAATCCATGCCCGCGAAACCAACAGTCCGCACTACCTCACGCCGGACACACCACCGAGAATAAAAATCTTGAAAAAGACTCGCCGCCATCGCAAGAAGTTTGAAGAAGGAAAACGGAAGCTCAAAACAGCGGAAGACATACTCGTAATGAGGTGGAGCAAAGTGCTCAAAACCGCAGACAAATCTGGCAATGGCCATCAATCAAAGAGCTACCCAAGCGCAAGTCTGCCGCCAGAATTTGACGAGGAAGCCATAGAGCCCCACAACAAAAAACAAAGAGGCCGCTGGCGGATAGACGCCGATGATAGGCCAAAATCTAAAAGCAGCGCCAAGACACAAGCCGACTCATGACCTCGAAAATAGATGGCCCAGCCAGTCCATTTACGGGCCAAAAAAGAGGTCCCCAAGAATCAACACAACACGTCAAGTGTTCGAAGACAGCGGTACACCCAAATACAGGGGCGCCACACACCCACTATGTTTCACCAATGAGGTGCTGAATCATGAATTCCTAGCAGGGTTTAAACCCATAAACATAGAGGCTTACGACGGAACAACAGACCCTGGAGTCTGGATAGAGGATTATATACTACACATACACATGGCTAGAGGAGACGATCTCCACGCCATAAAATATTTACCCCTCAAGCTCAAAGGGTCAGCCCGTCATTGGCTCAAAAGCCTCCTAGAAAACACTGTTGGAAGTTGGGAAGAGCTCGAGGACGCGTTTAGAGCAAATTTTCAAGGGACTTATGTCCGCCCTCCCGATGCAGACGATCTAAGTCATATAATTCAACAGCCCGGAGAGTCAGCGCGCAAATTCTGGAACATGTTCCTTACTAAAAAGAGCCAAATAGTCGACTGTCCGGACGCCGAAGCCTTAGCAGCTTTTAAACACAACGTCCGAGATGAATGGTTTCGCGAACACCTCGCCAAGAGAAGCCGAGGACAATGTCCGCGCTAACAAGCCTCATGACCCGCTTTTGCGCGGGGGGAGATAGCTGGCTAGCAAGATGCAGCACCAGCGACCCAAGTACATCCGAGATCAGAGATGGAAACGGAAAATCACGGTGCAGAAAAGATCAGTGCCGGAATAAAGAAAAAAGCCCAAAGAACACGGCGGTTAACGCCGGATTCAAAAGCTCGCGACCAAACAACAAAACACTGCCTCTTAAGGATAACAGTGATGAGCTATCCAACTTAAACAAAATTTTGGATCGGATATGTCAAATCCACAGTACCCCCGGAAGGCTTGCAAACCACACTCACCGAGATTGTTGGGTTTTCAAACAGTCCGGCCGACTCAACGCCGAACACAAGGGGCTCGACGCATCAAGCGAGGACGATGATAAACCCCACTAGCAGAGCACCGGAAAACAAAAGACTTTCCCACAAGAAGTCAAAGCAGTAAACTCACTTCATGTGATAATACGGAAAAACAATGCGGCACCCGCTAAGATGGGTCTCGCACGGTGAGGGAGTCCTGGACTAGGGGGTGTCCGGACAGCCGGACTATCGTTATCCGCCGGACTCCAAGACTACGAAGATACAAGATTGAAGACTCCGTCCCGTGTCCGGATGGGACTTTCCTTGGCGTGGAAGGCAAGCTTGGCAATACGGATAGTTAGATCTCCTACCATTGTAACCGACTGTAATGTAACCCTAGCCTCCTCCTGTCTATATAAACCGGAGGGCTTTAGTCCGTAGGACAACATACATTACAACAATCATACCATAGGCTAGCTTCTAGGGTTTAGCCTCCTTGATCTCGTGGTAGATCCACTCTTGTACTACCCATATCATCAATATTAATCAAGCAGGGCGAGGGTTTTACCTCCATCAAGAGGGCCCAACCTGGTAAAAACATTGTGTCCTCGTCACCGTTACCATCCGCCTAGACGCACGCTTCGGGACCCCTACCGAGATCCGCCGGTTTTGACACCGACATTGGTGCTTTCATTGAGAGTTCCTCTGTGTCATCACCGATAGAGCGGATGCCTCCACCCGCCTTCAAAACGGTGTTTTTACCGAAGGGCCTTAGCCGCCGCCAAACTATCCGCTTGGTGGTTTTCTTATGACCGCTGTCCGCCGCCGCTCGACAACAACTTCGCAAGTCGTCGGCAATCTTCGTGTCAGCCCTAAAGCTGCGAGCAGCTTGGACCCAATGGAGCTCTCGTCGTTAACGAGCTCTTGGATCGCATCGCCGCCACGAGAGTCGCTACGACTACAACCAGATTGGGCTTAAAACCGATCTGAGAGAG
The DNA here is from genome assembly GCA_021437245.1 of Aegilops speltoides. Lineage (NCBI taxonomy): Eukaryota > Viridiplantae > Streptophyta > Magnoliopsida > Poales > Poaceae > Aegilops > Aegilops speltoides. The sequence goes on from CM038144.1 coordinate 402,810,170, forward strand.
ATTAACTCTTCCCAGGCCACCCACCACATCGCAGTGGTAGAGGAGCAACACGGCAACTCTTTGCCTGTGTTGAAAACAATTCATGTCCGGATTCCCGAACCCTCCATGCCGGATTCCCGCGGAGGGACGGACTTCGATCGAGCATTGAACTTAAAATCATGCATCGCCCGGACTCACTGGATTGTGTCCAGCAAACCAAGCTTCAATTCGAAACCCTCGCCTTTGAGCCCCAAGATGGGCAGGATCCGGATTTTAGTCCACCCACCCGCCTAGACATATGCGATCTATCTCTAATACGGCAAGAGCCCGCTGAAACAAGACATCACTATCGGGCGATTCCTCCCGGTTATGGACAGGATAAAGGACTGCCGAGAGGAAAACGCAGATCAATCTTCGCAATAACGCACGGACAAGGAATACTAAACGCCATTGATCGTCGCCAAAATTACGCTTCACCGATCCGCATCCATTGTACGAAAGTCTCATGCGATGGAGAGCTTCCAGAAAACCAAAAATCAATTTTGGGATAATCCGGCCCCAAACCCAGTCCGCAGCAAAAGGGCGCTTTACACTCAGGCCCCAGATGCAAAAACGAAAAAACAAAAACCCAATAAGGGAAACGGAACCGTACTGGAGGGATGGCTCAATGGACCCTGTAAGCTTCATAGTACAGAGGGAGCCGTCCCAACACATAGCCTTCGAGCATGCTGGATATTACGGCAGGTGGCCAAAAGTGGCGAGGAGCTTCTAGCTCCGGGAAACCGCTCCAACAATACCAAAGACGGTATCGATAGCCTTGAGACCTTCGCATCAAACAATATGCGAAGCGAACAATCCGGACTCGCGAAGTCTACCAAGTAGCAACAAAAATCCATGGAGCGACACAGCTATTACCTTCAATGCCAGCGACGAGCCTAAATTCAACAACCAGAGCTCCAACAGACCGGTACTCACCCCATTGTGGACGGCTTCGATCGACAAAAGTCCTCATGGATGGCGGCAATGACTAAACCTCATTTACGAGGAAACTCTGCGAAAAATGGAAATCGATTGGAGCCGTATTGAGCGAAGCAGCACAACCTTTAGAGGAATAATCCCTAGCCGGGAAGCGTGCTACACCGGAAAAATCACACTTGATGTGGTGTTTGGCTCTCCGGACAATTACAGATCCGAAGAAATCACGTTCCAGGTGGCCCCGTTCAGCAGCGGGTATCACGCCATATTAGGACGAGAGGCATTCACAATTTTTCAAGTAGTACCTCATTACGGGTACATGAAGCTCAAAATGCCTGGGCCCAGTGGAATAATCACTCTCGCTAGTGATCTGGACATAGCACTCCGCGCCGAAAACAAGACAGCCGCACTAGCCCTCGAGGCACTATCCGAAGCCTTAGCGGCAGAAGAACTCATCGCACAAGCGCTCTCGGTGAACAGGGGCGATGTGATACTCGATAAAAGATCCAAGTCCACCTCCTTCAAACCAGCAGATGAGATAATAAAATTCCAGGTCCATCCAATGACCCAACAAAGACGGCCTCCATTGGGGCACAATTGAACCTCAAGTAGACGCCAGATCGCGAATTCCTTCGAGAAAATTGGGAAAGTCTTTGGGCTTCATTGTATCCGTAGAGGAATTGAAGCAAATCTGGCTAAAATCCGAGCTCACACACGTTGGATATTCCAAAAGACCTCAAACAAATACAAAATTAACAGGATGCGTGGCAGCCTTAAGCCGCTTTATCTCCCGTCTAGGAGAAAAGGCATTGCCCTCTATCGCCTCCTCAAAGATCAACACTTTGAGTGGATTTGGATGCGCCCTTCTTGGGGACTCAAGAAATAAAGGCCATATTGGCAACAAATCTGTCCCGGCTGCGCCCACTGGGCGAACCAATGTTGTTATACATCGCAGCAACGCATCAAGATGTAAGCGCGTCCTCGTCGAACGAGCAAATGTAAGGGCATAAATTCCCTCTTCAAAACCAAAGGTATTATGTATCCACTATGTTAACCCCTCAGAAATCCGTTACCCGCACTATCGAAAGATAGCATATGCGGTGTTCATGGCGTCCCGAAGCTCGGCACTACTTTCAAGAGTGTTTGATAATAGTGGCCTCAAGTACCACTCAATGACATTATAAATAACCGCGACGAACGGGCAGGATTGCAAATGGTCCATTGAGCTCTTACCATTCGACATAACTTACAAACCTCGTGAGCCATAAAGTCACAAGTTCGCTGACTTCATCGCCGAATGGACCGCCGAACTCCTGAAGAGTACGGCGATACTCCAACCGGACTATGCATTTCGACGGCTCCAAAATGTTGGTCGGATCGGGGTCAAGGCGTCGTCTCGACGTCCCCAACCGGAGATACTGATCCAAGACGTATTTCAAATAATGTACACGGACTCCAACAATGCAGCCGAATACGAGGCCCTGTTACATGGTCTCCGGATGGCAGTCTCCATGGGCATTCGACGCCTAGAGGTGCGCGGGGATTCAAACCTTGCAATATCCCAAATAAATGGAGACTTTGATGCCAAGGATCCGAAAATGGCAGCATATTGCAACACTGTCCTAAAAATGTCAGCTCGGTTTGAAGGACTGGAGTTCCATCACATAGCTCGAGATAATAACCAAGCGGCCGACGATCGCACGCATCGGTGCGTAAACGTGATGCTTGTCCTCCAAATATCTTCATGGAACGACTCTTCAAGCCATCCGTATTATGGGAAGAGGAGCCCGTAGTGACAAACGGAGAAACCGCACCAACCGGTGATTCGGCAGATGACATAACACCTTCAGCCCACGCCATAATGGCAGAATCGCCGTGTGGATGAACCTTTCTAGCCTACTTACTTAGGCAGAACTTCCCAAGACCAAAACGAGGCCCGCCGATAGTCCGTGATCGAAGGCCTACAAGGTCCATGAGGGAGAACTTTATAAGAAAAGTACAACCGAGTCCTTCAGAGGTGTATCTCCAAGGGAAGGGCGAAACCTCCCGGCTGAAATTCATGCGGACTAGGCGGACACCACGCAGCAGCCCGTGCCCTTGTAGGAAAGGCGTTCCTGCAGATTTTATTGGCCGACGGCCCGGCAGACGCAGCAGACTTGTTCCAGCGATGGGTTGGTTGTCGACTCTTTGCTAATCGAGCCATATGCCACCCACCGCCTCAAAACCATACCCATTACCCGCCGTCATGTCAGGGGCTTGACATGGTTGGACCCCTTAAAGGGGGAACCCACAAGCAAAGGTACCTATTGGTCATGGTGGATAAATTCACCAAATGGATAGAGGCCAAACCGGTCAAAATGGCAGAGTCCGGACCAGTGATAGACTTCATATCAGGGGTGGTACACTATTACAGAGTCTCCCACAGCATCATCACCGACAACGGCACGAACTTCACAGCCGACGAGGTTAAGTCATGGTGCAAAAATATGGGCATCAAGCTCGACTATGCTTCAGTTTATCACCCTCAAACCAACGGTCAAGTGGAAAGAGCAAATGGTCTAATAATGAGCGGCATTAAACCCAGATTAGTGAGGTCACTTACTAAATCCGACACACAATGGGTCGAGGAGCTCGACCAGACTGGGGCTGCGGACAACGCCTAACCGTACTACCGGATTCACACCATTTCTTATGGTATACGGCGCAGAGGCGTCTTGCCTGTGACATTATTCATGACTCACCTCGAAAAGCGCATGTATGAGGAAAGAGAGGCCGAGCTTGATCGGCAGGACAGCTTGGACAAATTGGAGGAAGAACGTGACGTCGCGAAGGCTCGTTCCGCATTTTATCAGCAGCAGGCCCGAAGATATGAAAGCAGAGAAGTACGGGCCAAGACTTACAACATTGGCGAACTAGTTCTACGCCTGCCGGACAAGAAAAAGGACAAGCTCAAGCCTAAATGGGAGGGCCCCTTCATCATCGATCAAGTCCTGACCGGCGGAGCATACCGTCTACGAAATGCGTCAGATAACCGACTCGAGCCGAACCCATGGAACGCAGCCCGCCTCCGACGATTCTATGCCTAGCGCCGGACTAAAAGTTCGTCCCCTTCCCTAGTCCAAACTTTTACACTTCGGCTGTCTTTCGTTTCTCTTTTTATGCCTTTTTATTTAAAAGTCCTTACGGGCCTATTTTCGCAATTTTTGCATACGCATGATGTGCCATCCGCACTCATTATTCCTGGGGGCTTCCTTCACAGAAGCTCAATTAAACGGGTTTCATACCTAGCACATGTGTCAAGCTTCCACATGTACCTTTTACTCGCCATTATATGCATCGATATGACTTAAGTTTTGGCCAAGCTAGGTTGCCTGGCTCCTGTGCTTACCCCTACGTTCCCGATTGTTCGGCTAGGAGGTAAAGGAGCACCTCTGCGATTGTTATTGCTGGTCACCGGATGTGTACCTCGACGGGTGAAGCCGAAAGCTAGCGTTTAAGGGAATATTCGGTCGGTGACTTAAAAGATGACTTTTTACCTATTTATCTATTTGCCCCGGATGTTTTATCGCTCTCTTTGCAGTCCGTACATGCACTTTAGGGCATGCCTCCCGTGAAAGGAACCCTTAACGGAACCATTCTCCTGGAAGATGTTTCTTACTAACCATGTAATATAACATAACTAGTTGGGCACTTGTCCGATAAAGCACTAATGACCCCTACGCTGGTCTCCATGCATACCACGGTTGTTTTCTTAACCAAAGAGGTATTCGACACACCTGCACTCTAGGGTCCCGAGGTTGAAGCGAAGAGGTCGGCAAAGACAAACGATCTACAATCCGCTAGAAGGCATTTCACATGTCACTTTAAAGGATAACATACATTATCAAATTTATCGATTGTATTCCTCCTCAATCCCGCCTAACAGTCTGTCTAGTTTACAGATCCGTTGGGAAAATTTAGCAGCCAACTCTACTTGGTCAGTATACTAAACTCACAGGATCTCCTTCCCATCGGGCCCCACCGTCCAACTTCGCCATATGGTTGGGATCCGCCTTCTTGTACCGCTGCTTCACCATGGCCCAAGCCTCCTGGCACCTTGACGGCAAGCCGAAATCTTCCACAAACGGAAGCGCTGCCGACTCCCCGCAGCTTCTCCGCAAGCTCCCGAGGCCCTCGGGTAGGGTGAGGGCTGGCCATAAAGCCCTAACGATGCCGCCATTGCCCGCCGAACTCGCTCTAGTAGTCGCAACAGTTCGGAAGTTGATCACCCGCTGATATGGGCATCACCTCTGCAGGACGACCCGTGAGTATACCTACAAGACATATCATGTCAAAATATTTCCTCGCCAACTCTTCTTTTCAAAAGAGTTCGCCAAGCACTTACTATAAATGCCGCGATGAAGCCGCTGATTCTCCTTAACGGAGCCGACAGCTCGCCCGAGCGCCTTTCAGCTCTTCACCGAGCTTGGCGCTGGCATCCTCGAGCTTGTTCCTTTCCTCATCAACCTTATTCAAGACACTCTCACCGCCTTTAGTCGGCGCAACAATGCTTGCCTGCTCGGATCTTGTCCGGCGGTACCGCAATGTCATTGTTAGACTCACGCCACGCGCCGCACAACGCTTATATTTATTAATAAAATGTGTTACCGGAGGGTCTTTGCGTCTCCTCTGCGGCAGCAAGTGCGGCATCAAGTTGGGCCTTGCAATCTTGCAGCTCCCGAGACAGCCGGCGTTCTTCTCGGTAAGTGCTCGTTTTTAAATGATCCTTAAATCAGTTAGCATAACTACTTTAAGTCTCGGGCTCTTGGTATATACAACCATTGAAATTCCCTTACCGTGTGTCTTTCACATACTGCTCCGTGGCTCTGGTAAAACCATCTTGAGTGGCACGGAGATGCGCGTCCCCTACGTTAAAGGCATCCAATGCCTCAGGGGAAAAGCACGCTTCACGAAATACTGTCCGGCGGCGCCTATGTTTCATGGCGCTCTCCACCTCAGACTTGGTGGTGGACAGTCTGTCGGTGTCCTCCGTTGGAGAAGGATCCGGCCCGCGTCTTGCGCTTGCCTCCCCCTCCAGGCCGGGCGCCGGAGCCTGGCCGGTATAGGTCGGATCGACACCTTCTGCGCCTGCAGTCCGGCGAGCGCCTTTTCTCCTACAAAGATCATGAGCACTCAGCGCTTCTCGGAACATTGCTCGAAAATTCAAGTCTGAGCTATACCTTTGCGGCGACATTTCCGCCCGCACCGCGCCCTTTTCCGCCGCCGGTCCGGATGGCCTCTGTTGGTCACCGCTGGCTCGGCTTCCCGCCAGAAGGCGCTTCTGCAAAATACCATCGCTCATGAAGGTTAGAAATGGGCAGGAAGGGATAATGGTATCCGGACTTCGGTCGCGGTCACCTGGGAAGCCGGACTTCGTCCGGGGTAGTCCGCCGTAATGGCGACCAAAGCATTGTCTATGCTGAGCTGGTGAAACACCCCGTCAATCAGCTCCACCTCGATGTCCGGGTCCTCTTCGGAGGCCGGATCCAGGGATCTTTCTGGATCCTCGGGTTGCGGAGCAGGACTTACCATGTCCTCCACAGTCCGGCGTAGATCTTGCGCCAAAGATATAATGTAAGAAGCTTAAACTTGGAAAGCATGGGTCGAGCCCTTCAAGGTGTTCACTTACCCATCCTCTAGGGTTGATCATGGAAAACCCATTCAAAGGGTTCGTTCGAAGGAAGTCCTCCTTCTCCCCCTTGTACAGGTTGGACAGGATCTCCACCAAATCCTCGGTCGAATCCGCCCTTTGCGGCCGTGCGGTGGCATCGTCTTCCCGCTGAAATCCCACATGGGTGGCCTCTCAGATTGCAATGGCTGTACCCTCGCTGATGCATGTTGCCATGACTCGATCATGGTCAAGCCGAATGGGTCATTAATCTTATTCGCCCATCAAGTAATGGACGCCTTGTCTTCCTCCAATCGGGGCTCATGGGCGCCACCGAGGCGCTTTCTTCAAGGGAGCAAGACTAAACTCCGGAGGCCGATCCGGACTGGTCTCGCAGCGGGCGCCTCCTATATAAACCACTCGAGGGCCGTCTTGGACGCTTTCTTGGGAGTACCGGATAGGTATCCGGTCCCGGCGATGCGCCATATTTCGCGCCGCCCACTTGATATATGGACCCTCGTGAGAACGGGGTTAGAGGCAAAATAGCCTCTTCCATTAATGCAAAATGGGGCTCAATGCCCAAGAATAGCTCACAAAGAGCTACGAGCTCGCGATATGCGTGATGAGGCGGGCGTGAGGTGGTGGAGCTGGAGTCCGAGAACTTCAGAGCCCGCGGAGGAACGGATGTATTGGGAATCCGAGTCCCTTATCGATAGGGGACGGCATACTCGATCCCCTTATTGGGGCTTGGAGGTCCTCGCCGCCTCCCACCTTGATAAGTAACCAGTCCGCCCGGATGGGACCATGAAGGCCGGAGGGAGAAATTTCCATTTGGAGCTTCACTAGCTCCTCGTATAAATAGAGCACCTCCTCCAATTCCCGGCGGTGGGCTGGGAGCGCGTGAAGAAGAGCCGTCGATGATCCATGATAGAATGGATTTCTAGGTCAAAGGCGCTCGATGGAGTATTCAAGGAGGAAGACGGTGTGGTTTGATCTGGATTCTTGCCTCTTTTATAGGCGGACGACTCGCACAACTAGGGGTGAAATGTAAAGACACTCGGCTTTTCGTGATTTGTGCGACGATGGAAGAGGGCCATTATTTGGCGAGAAGCCGAGGAACACAAGATTCAAGATGAAGCCGACACTGCTCGCAGATACATGGAATTTGAAGGAGAACCCGCCTTCCAACGCCGAAGACTATAGACGCGCTGGACTTATCGTCATTGAAGCCTGGTTCGGGGGCTACCGAGGGAGTCCTGGACTAGGGGGTGTCCGAACAGCCGGACTATCGTTATCCGCCGGACTCCAAGACTACGAAGATACAAGATTGAAGACTCTGTCCCGTGTCCGGATGGGAGTTTCCTTGGCGTGGAAGGCAAGCTTGGCAATACGGATATGTAGATCTCCTACCATTGTAACCGACTCTGTGTAACCCTAGCCTCCTCCGGTGTCTATATAAACCGGAGGGCTTTAGTCCGTAGGACAACATACATTACAACCATCATACCATAGGCTAGCTTCTAGGGTTTAGCCTCCTTGATCTCGTGGTAGATCCACTCTTGTACTACCCATATCATCAATATTAATCCAAGCAGACGCACGGTTTTACCTCCATCAAGAGGGCCCAACTCAGGTAAAAACATTGTGTCCCTCGTCTCCTGTTACCATCTACCTAGACGCACAGTTCGGGACCCCCTACCCGAGATCCGCCGGTTTTGACACCGACACACGGTCCACCCCAGCGGAACCTTGAGATTGGATGTCAAAATCAATCACTTTTGACCACCTGGATTATTCCAAAAGTGTTCGAAATGCAGGATGGACTGCTCTGATATTGGATCCTATAATCGACGGACTACAATTTACAAAAGTCCTGATGGACGGAGGCAACGATTTAAACCTGCTATATCCGAACACAATCCGCGAGTTGGGGATGGACCTTACTAAAATTCGACATAGCCGCACTTCCTTTAAAGGAGTGACGCCAGGCCCTTACGCCAAGTGCACAGGCTCCTTATTACTAGAAGTTGTGTTCGGGTCACCGAACAACTCCCGACGCGAAAAACTAATCTTTCATGTCGCCCCGTTCAAAAGTAGCTATCAAGCACTATTGGGACGTGAAGCTTTTGTCCGCTTCAACGCCATACCTCATTACGCGTCTCTTACACTTAAAATGCCCGGTCCACGTGGCATCATTTCATTGTGAGGGTCATTTAAAGACCTCGGACAGCTAGACAAGTCCGGCATAAATAAGCTAGGGGCTCCCTAGCCGCACACCCCTTCACAAGGGGCTATGCGTACAAGCAATAATGAGCTCATATAGACTCCACCTTACTTATTAATATTTTTTCATATACTTTTTCTCGCACGATTTCCTTTCAAACTAAGTATCTCTCTTTTTACAGATGAACAACATGCACACCCGTCCAGGATAACGGCACAACGGAGACACAGGCGCAGATGTGCAGTAGGGACCCGTCGCAAGGATTCTTTTCAGATTAAGACCCTACGTAAACCTTTTTTACTGTCTCTTGTTGCTATAATCCCCTGGTTTCTCATTATAACCAGAGTGGAGCCTGACATTTTGGCATCGGCCGCGTCAGAGGACCTTGCCCGTACCTGGACACTAGGGGCTTAGGGCATTGTTCTGCCCATTATTATAAAGACCGAACACCTTAGGGAGTGTTCGGCGTCTCGAGTTAGGCCTTATATGCATCAGCTCTGAATCATGTCTTTGGTCAAATGTTGGGTTTGCCCGGCTCCTGTGTTTCGCTGCCTTACATTCCGTATCATCGGCTAACGCGCACCGTGAGAACTATCGCGATTGTGCCCTAGTTCGGCCGGGCGAGCACCTCAAGAGAGAAAGTCAAGACCGATCATCATGATATAGTGAGAGATGGTCAACCACTCGATCGACCACCGGAATGTTTAGAATTCCTCTGCTTTGACGAAGGACCATTTCCCGGTCAGGCACACACGCGCCCCGAATTCGGAGAGCACGGTGCCCCCAGGGGCTATATCATAGCCCCACCCTCGAACTCCAATGGCTAAGTGAAAGTGATAAAGCATCATAGTCCAGTTGCCTCGTTTGCTACGCTACCACCTCCTCAACAAGATCGAGACGTCGGATTAAGTGTGAAAATGCACTATTTTTTGCGAACACCCCCGCACCTTGTGCGTGGGGGCTGAAGTCAAGACTCGCCATCTTTCAAAGTTATACACACGATACATAAACGGCGCGATAGGAGATATCTCAATACTTGGAACGCACAAGTATAAAAAGTGATTACATCATAACCATTGTTTTACAAGATAAAACGTTCATTTGAACGTGACATTTTTCGAGCACTGCGACTCTATTACACGAGCACCACGAATAACTTCCCCAAAATAGTGCTCGGCGGGTAATCGGCTTTCGTCCGAGCCTGGGTCGCAACAATGGGGCATCCATCTCTGTCCAATGTGTCTTCACACGGCAAGGGCCATCCACACCCTCTATGCAGGCCGACCGCTTCATCTCCTTGATATGCGGCACCGACCCAAGAAACTCCCGCAATAAGCCAAAATAGCTCGTCGGCTTGGGCCTCTCCGCCGCATATGAGTCATGATATCCGCATGGCAAGTCCGACAACCTATTCAGCTCAGCCCATCCGGCCAACCGATCGGTCGGCGAAGTGAATGATCCGGACCATGGAATTGAGACCAAAATAGCTCTTCCATCTTGTGATCCTTCTGACTTTGGAAGTGCACAACAGCATCTACCGCACTCGCCGCTAAGTCCATCTATGGATCCTCCGACCCCACAACCGCCAAGCTGGGCATACTTTGATCCAGAAACCTGCGGCGAAGCGTAAAAGGCTTGCCAGCCATAATGTCTCCTACCGACGCAGCTCCTCCTTCACAGCCCGCATTGCGAATCGGCATCCTTGGCTTCGCGGTGGCCTTCCCAGTCTCTTCGCCCGATAGGCGCCCTTTTCAAGAGCCTCATTGCGCCGGTAGCATCCTTCAATTTCACGGCCAATTAGTGTCGCGCGCGATGGTGGCGCGGCACCTATGGGGCCGGGGCCCTTCGTGTTCGGACGAGGGCGGAGGGTGCGCGGAGAGCAGATCGAGGCGATGCACGCGGGATTTTACCCAGCTTCGGCCGCGATGGTCGCAGAAACCCTACCGCTGCATTGTGTTGTATTTGATCTTGCTCAAGAATGCGAGCAAACGGTGGAGTGGTGTGTGAAAACGGCCGAGTCCTCGGCGCTAGAGTTGCCGAGGGTTCAACCTTCATGCGAGTGGCGAATGATCCTCGCCAGAGTAGCGAAGTCGTGGAACCCCCACGCTGTGCATGGGCCTCCTTTTATAGGGCAAGGGTCACCGGCAGTGTCAACGTGAGGTAGAGGGGTAAAACGTAAAAGAGGTGGTAGTTGGAACAAGGGGGAACAATGCAGCTACAAAGGATGAACAAAGGATTCTACCTACTTTTGACAGAGGGGACAAGAGCATTAAATGCCCGTCGCCGCCGCCCCAAAAGCTCCCGCCATTGCGTCTCCGTTTGCCACGGCGGCGGCCACCACCGTGGAGTGCCACCGCATTCCTCATGCAAAGATGCCCACCCGCCACGCGCCTCTCGAGAAGGCCGGAGGCGACGCTGGGCGAGATGAGCTGGAGTGCGGCACGTAGATAGCTCTCCCGGCAAGCACCTTGCCGGGGCCTTGATCTTGCCGGGCCCGGGAGCTTGTCGGGCTCCATGACTTGCCGCTCCCCGGGCCCTCGCCGGGGCGCGCGCAGCGCCGAGGCGTGTCTTCTGCGATGTGATCTTCTAGTCCTCCCGACGAGCTCCTCTCGCCGGGGATCTGCAGGAGTGATGTAGTCTTGAGCCTGGAACGGCCTTCCCGGCAAGCTCCTCTTGCCGGGGCCTTGAGCTTCTGTCTTACATACTTTGTTCTTGAATGGCTTGGTGTGGAGTGGAGATGGTCTCCGGCAAGCACCTGGTGGATCTGGCTGTGGGGAACTCCAGCTGCCCGTGCACGAGTTGGGGTACTGAGGTACCCCTACCTCGACACCGACAGAGCCCCGGGCTCGGGCATACACGGTGCCGAAGCTGTTGGGCTGTGCCCAAGACAAGCACGGCACGCTGAAGCCCATGGCGCGCCGACCCCACTTCGCCTCGGCCGCCCTCTCGTCTGCAAAGCAAGACGCCGATTCTTGGCGTCGTGGGATGGGACGTGCCCACGTCCTTCAATGAGGAGAGCGGAACACCTCCCACTTCCCCATAAAAACAGAGGAAGCGGGCGTGGTTCCCTCCCATCGCTTTCATTGCTTCTTCTTCTTCCTCCAGAAAACCCTCCCTGCGCTCCGTCCCCGCACCTCCTCCGCCGCTTCTTGCGCCCTTTCCCCGACAAGCTCCTCTTGCCGGGGTCTCCTCTCCCCGGCAAGCTTATCTTGCCGGGGGCTCCTTGACCTACCTCCTGAACTCCTGAACAGAGAAACAGGAGAGGGATCACGGGCACCTTATCTTCTCAAATTGTAAGCCCTCGGGCATTTAGCTGCATTTAAGAACTTGTAATCCTCTCTATCATGTTTTTCATCCTCTATGGACTTGTACTAAACTGGATGTTTTTAATGAAAAGAGGGAAAGCTTGCCGGATCGAGTCTTTTACTTGATCGCGCCTTGTGTGTTCTTACGCTATCGGGAGCTTGCCGGGCGAACACGCTTAGCAACAGCGGGACAGCCCGCTGGTGGTGTCGCTTCGCAAGCAACCTTGTCGGGCCGATTTATGACGCCTACCTCGCCGAAAGCAGGCTCGAAGCAAGATAGGTGCAGCGCACACTTGTGTTTGTTGAGCGGACTCGAAACAAACCAAGCACGCAATCGGGCCGCGACTCGCTCCTCCACGCACGGTTTTTACAAGACACGCCGTTCAAAGACGCAGTCCCGCATCTCCCGTCCATAGGAGGATGCATGACGAGGATGGAAAACTTAGTCGATATCGCAGCCCCCAAAGAACTCGCTTGCCGGAGATGATCTTGGCGCTTCGCAGCCCCCAATGAGGTTGGCTTGCCGAGGAAGAACTTGGCGCCCGCAGCCCGGGCGACCGGACTTGCCGGACCTTAGGTGCTGGTGTGGCCTCTCGGTTCCTCCTCGCCGCTGCAATCGCAGTCATATAAAACAGCTGATGTATATATCGATCGCCAAGCGCACATGTATGTGTATATAAATCTTGACTACGCAATACAACGCCGAGCTTTGTCCTTCAGATGTTTGTACTTCACGCTTGGGGAGCTTGCCGGGCGAACACGCTTATCGATCATGGACAGCCCGCCGGTGGTGTCGCTTCCGCAGCAACCTTGTCGGGCCGGGCTTATGACGCTTAACTTGCCGAGCGTGGCTCGAAGCAAGATAAGGGTGCTGCAGCACACTTGTGTTTGTTGAGCGGACTCGGAAACAAAACAAGTACGCAACTGGGCCACGACTTGGCTCCTCTTGCGCCCAAGTCTCTCATACGGATGACATTTCACGGCATGGCTCGCCACGTTATACCCCCTGCCCTACACCCTTTGTGTGCCTCCACCCTACGCTTCTAGGTAACTTGCCGGTGCTCAACACGCTTGCTGAGTGCGGAACATCAGCAGCCCGCTTGGTGGTGCGCCCGCAAGCAACCTTGCCGTGTCTAGCCGCGATGCACTTAACTTGTTGAGCGACTCAAACGAAACGAGGGCGCTGGCTGGCGCGACTCACTCTTAACTCGCTGAGTGTGTTCAAACAAAGCAAGGGTGCGACCATCCACAGCAGCTCCTCCGCGCACGGGTTTCGTGGTACAAAGGACGGACGCCGAGGGGTATAACATATAACAAGATGAAATTAAAAGAGTGCTCGCACGAAGGCTCGAGCGACTTAGCTTCTCTTCTTCCTTGCGCCGCCGGTGGAGCCCAATGGTGTGTCCTTGGCGGCAACGCAGCACTCGGGAGGCGCGCTTGCGGGGCGAACACCAAAGCTGTCCCTCGCGGGCTTATCGCGCCCGAGGAGGTACGCTTGTCGGATGGAGCACTGAGCCGCCCTGCCGGACTTAGAGCTCGATGGCGCGCCTTCGACGACATCGTAGCACTGTGGATAGGCGCTGTCGGGCCGAGGGGAGCGGAGCGAGCGGTGCGAGGAGCCGGACATACTCGGGTCCCTAACAATGTTAGGGGGAGCAGAACCCTGCCTCGACCTTTTTCGCTTTACTCACGCACGGACGGCAGTCCGGAGCGTCCCGCGAGCCCCCTGCTTGCTCTTGCTCCAGCTGGTGGATTCCACCTCTCGTGGTATGGCGTCGCTGGGCCACCATATGCTGGAATGGACGTGGATCTACGGAGGCCGAGGCGCGGTCCTCCGTTCTGTCCCTGGATCTGGTGGCACCGCGAGCGCCCCCGCCGGTGTCCACCCTTCCACCGGCGTCTCCTCCGCCTGCCGTTGGCTCCGGTGGCGGCGGGGAAGACGGAGATGGGTCTGCGACCCTCGAAGCTCGCTCGGGGCCATGGCGCAGCTTGTCGGCGAAGCCGCTGGCGAAGCCGGAGAGGTTGATGAAGAGTCTTTGCGCTTGACGCCGGATCAGGTTCGCACAACCTCGACGCCCCTACCTGGCGCGCCAGAGATGTCGCGCGCGATGGGTGGCGCGGCACCTATGGGGCCGGGGCCCCTTCGTGTGTTCGGTACGAGGGCGGAGGGTGCGCGGAGAGCAGATCGAGGCGATGCACGCGGGGGATTTTTACCCAGCTTCGGGCCGCGATGGTCGCGTAAAACCCTACTGCTGCATTGTGTTGTATTTGATCTTGCTCAAGAATGCGAGCAAACGGTGGAGTGGTGTGTGAAAACGGCCGAGTCCCTGGCGCTAGAGTTGCCGAGGGTTCGAACCTTCATGCGAGAGTGGCGAATGATCCCTCGCCAGAGTAGCGAGTCGTGGAACCCCCTCTACGTTGTGCATGGGCCTCCTTTTATAGGGCAAGGGGTCACCGACAGGTGTCAACGTGAGGTAGAGGGGTAAAAACGTAAAAGAGGTGGTAGTTGGAACAAGTCGGAACAAAGGCAGCTACAAAGGATGAACAAAGGATTCTACCTACTTTTGACAGAGGGGGACAAGAGCATTAATGCCCATCGCCCGCGCCCCAAAAGCTCCCGCCATTGCGTCTCCGCTTGCCACGGCGGGCGGCCACCACCGTGGAGTGCCACCGATTCCTCATGCAAAGACAGCCACCCGCCACGCGTCTCTCGAGAAGGCCGGAGGTGACGCGTGGGCGATGAGCTGGAGGCGGCACGTAGATAGCTCTCCCGGCAAGCACCTTGCCGGGCCTTGATCTTGCTGGCCCGGAGCTTGTCGGGCTCCATGACTTGCCGCCTCGGGCTCGCTGGGCGCAGCAGCCGAGGCGTGTCTTCTGCGATGTGATCTTCTAGTCCTCCCGACGAGCTCCTCTCGCGGGATCTGCAGGAGTGATGTAGTCTTGAGCCCGAACGGCCTTCCCGCAAGCTCCTCTTGCCGGGCCTTGAGCTTCGCTTACATACTTTGTTCTTGAATGGCTTGGTGTGGAGTGGAGATGGTCTCCGCAAGCACCGTGGATCTGGTGTGGGGAACTCCACCGCCTGCAGACGAAGTTGGGGTACCGAGGTACCCTACCTCAAGACACCGACAATTCGCCATCTCTTCCTCGCTAGGGCAAGTGTGCAGCCCTTTCGCTTCTAACTCCTCGGCCGCCTCGAGGCAGCCAAGATCACTCCTTCCGCTTGCTCCTTGGCTTGAGCAAGTTCGCCCGAGGGTTCTCCACAAGCAGCAGCACCATCTGCGTCCAAACATAAATATTGTAAGAGGTGGGCTTTAGCTCCTTGAATAGGTGATCATGGAGAATTAAATTACCTTGCGACTCGTCAAGTCGCTTTGTTGACTAGCGCGATGTTCGCATCCGCCACATCGAGTTGCCGACAATTCGGCAACTCCATCATCCGCTAGCCTCGGACTATCCGCCACCGCATAGGAAAGGCGACTCTCAATACACGCGATTTTGATCCTCGGCACGCTGTCGCTTTCGACAACCTACCGAGTCTCAGGGACTACTATCTATACAGGGCACACTTTCATGTGCAAAACTGTCAAAAAAAGGCGCGTCGTTTTTACGTACCTCAAAACCCGCCAGCAAACTCTTGACGGCATTATGCAATCCTCTTTCGGCGGACCAAATCCTTCCAATCACCGTACTCATAAAGGCACGGTGGTATTCTGAGATGGACGCCCTCTCAAGAAGATCCTTCAGCTCCCCCGGCCGAACACTAGTCGGCGCCGAACTCTTCGGCTCTGCCGGGCTCGGGGATACCCTCCATGACGACACTTCAGGCTCGTCCGCCCTATCCGACGGCGTGGCAGACGGAGGCGTCTCGCTCTCCATCATCTCCGGACGAAGATCCCCTGAAGACGAGCTCATCTGAGAAGGTCGCAGATCCGAACTACAAGGTAAAAATTTCGGTTATCCTCAGAAGCACAAATAGGGATGTCTCTTATTAATGAACTCCCCTTTTTCTACTCACGGCTCGTTGGAGGGCTGATTCTTTAGAAAAGATTGTGCGGCCGGGACCTCCCCGGACGCAGGACCCTCCGGTGAAGATTTCTTCCCCCGCTTAGGGGCTTTGGCCTCCGGGTCTTTGGAGGCGGTCCTCTTCTCCCCCTGGAGGGAGGGATTCTCGATCCCCCCTTCTTCAAGCACCCCCTTGGGTGAGGTGATAGCTCCTCTATTTTCCCCTTCGCCTTCTTCTGAAGGTGCGACCTCCAACATTCTCGACCAAAGACGGGCTCCGGCGCTTCTCTGGGGGGGCGGACACCGATCGGCTTTGCTCGCGCTATCCACTCCTGCTGAAGGATAACGGGTTAAAAGGCGAATTGTAGAAGGGCAAACAAACGGTGCGTCCGAACACTGAGCTACTTACTTGAGTATCCGGGCGATTGCAGCTTAGGCCGGCATCCTCGGTCAAATCCGGACACGCCACCTGCGGTCCGAAGAATAACTTGTACATCTCCACGGGTGTCGTACCCATGAAGTGTTGGAGAATCCGTGGTCCCTCCGGATTAAACTCCCATAGCCGGAGAGGACGGCGTTTGCAGGGCAGGAGATGCCTAATCAGCATAACCTGCATCACCACGACCAGATCGACCTCCCTCGCCTGGAGGTCTCGAATCCGCCCCGCAATAGGGGCACGCCTTTGATGGCCCCCAATTGAGCCCTTGGTCGACCCACGACATCAACCGTCGTGGAGGTCCCGAGCGAATGGAGGCGGCGGTTTCGCTTGCGCCCTTTGGAGCGGTGATATAGAACCACTCCTGCTGCCACAAGCCGAGCTCCTCTTGGAAGGAGCCTCGGCCACGGGCATCGGCCCTCCTGCTTATGGCCGCCCACAAGACTTGCCTTGACGCCCGATCATCTTTGGCTCCACAATGAAGGTCTTCAGCCACAGGCCGAAGTGGGGGGTGACGCGGAGGAAGGCTTCGCAGACGACGATGAATGCGGAGATTTGGAGGATGGACTCCGAAGCCAAGTCGTGGAATTCCAACCCATAGTAAAACATGAGCCCTCTCACAAAAGGATCCGTCGTTAAGCCTAAACCCCGATGGAGGTGGGATACAAAGATGACATACTCGCCGAGCTCGGGGGTGGGGATGGCCTGCCCTTCGGCGGGCAACCTGTGCGAGATCTCGTAGGACAGGTACTTGGCTTCTCACAGCTTTAGCATGTCCTCCTCCGTGAACGGAGGAGGGCATCCACCGCCCCGAAGGTCGGAGCCGACATTGTTGAAGGTCCGGCGCTCGAATCTGGGGCTCGGGTGTTGGAACTTGGAGCGAGGAGAAGATTCGTGGAAGATTGAAGAAAAGGAATGAGCCTTGGTCCTATTATAAAGAGGGAGAATACCAAGAGCCGCCTCCGTGACTGCTCGGGACTCGCCGATAGAGGAGGGCGGCGACGGCGCGGTTGGGTTACCCACGCCTGTATTGATGAGAATCCCGAATAAGGGAACATGATCTCTGCTTCGACAAGACATGCCAAGGAAACCGCTTCGCTAAACGCGCTGAGATGGTATAATAAAAAAAGATTCAAGTAAAGGCTTGGTAGTGGTGTGACGTCATGTCGCAAAATACGTCAGCAGATTGAACTTGTGTATATATTATTCTCTCTACGGTGGAACGTGGAATTTATTTTGCAGAGCCGAACACTATCCTGGTGTTCACAATCTTCTCTGGGTTATTCAAAGGAGGAACCCGCCCTGCAATGCCGAACATTATGCGCGCCGGACTTATCGTCATTGAAGCCTAGTTCAGGGGCTACTGAGGGAGTCCTGGACTAGGGGGTGTCCGGACAGCCGGACTATCATCATCCGCCGGACTCTAAGACTACGAAGATACAAGATTGAAGACTCCGTCCCGTGTCCGGATGGGACTTTCCTTGGCGTGGAAGGCAAGCTTGGCGATACGGATATGTAGATCTCCTACCATTGTAACTGACTCTGTGTAACCCTAGCCCTCTCCGATGTCTATATAAACCGGAGGGCTTAGTCCGTAGGACACAACATACATTACAACAATCATACCGTAGGCTAGCTTCTAGGGTTTAGCCTCCTTGATCTCGTGGTAGATCCACTCTTGTACTACCCATATCATCAATATTAATCAAGCAGGACGTAGGGTTTTACCTCCATCAAGAGGGCCTGAACCTGGGTAAAACATCGTGTCCCTTGTCTCCTGTTACCATCCGCCTAGACGCACAGTTCGGGACCCCCTACCCAAGATCCGCTGGTTTTGACACCGACAGTCTCTCTCAAACAACCCTGCAACCAAATAACAAAGAGTCTCTTGTGTCCCCAACACACCCAATACAATGGTAAATTGTATAGGTGCACTAGTCCGGCGAAGAGATGGTGATACAAGTGCAATATGGATGGTATATATAGGTTTTTGTAATCTGAAAATATAAAAACAACAAGGTAACTAATGATAAAAGTGAGCACAAACGGTATTGCAATGCTAGGAAACAAGGCCTAGGGTTCATACTTTCACTAGTGCAAGTTCTCTCAACAATAATAACATAATTGGATCATATAACTACCCTTAACATGCAACAAAGAGTCACTCCAAAGTCACTAATAGCGGAGAACAAATATAGAGATTATTGTAGGGTACGAAACCACCTCAAAGTTATCCTTTCTGATCGATCTATTCAAGAGTCCGTAGTAAAATAACACGAAGCTATTCTTTCTGTTCGTTCTATCATAGAGTTCGTACTAGAATAGCACCTTAAGACACAAATCAACCAAAACCCTAATGTCACCTAGATACTCCAATGTCACCTCAAGTATCCGTGGGTATGATTATATGATATGCATCACACAATCTCAGATTCATCTATTCAACCAACACAAAGAACTTCAAAGAGTGCCCCAAAGTTTCTACCGGAGAGTCAAGACGAAAACATGTGCCAACCCCTATGCATAGGTTCATAAGGTCACTGATCCCGCAAGTCGATCACCAAAACATACATCTAGTAGATCACGTGATATCCCATTGTCACCACAGATAAGCACATGCAAGACATACATCAAGTGTTCTCAAATCCTTAAAGACTCAATCCGATAGGATAACTTCAAAGGGAAAACTCAATCCATTACAAGAGAGTAGAGGGGGAGAAACATCATCAGATCCAACTATAATAGCAAAGCTCGCGATACATCAAGATCGTGCCAATTCAAGAACACGAGAGAGAGATCAAACACATAGCTACTAGTACATACCCTCAGCCCTGAGGGTGAACTACTCCCTCCTTGTCATGGAGAGCGCCAGGATGATGAAGATGGCCACCGGTGAGGGATCCCCCCTCCGGCAGGGTGCCGGAACAGGGTCCCGATTGGTTTTTGGTGGCTACAGAGGCTTGTGGCAGCGGAACTTCCAATCTAGGTTATTTTCTGGAGGTTTCTGTATTTATAGGAATTTTTGGCGTAGGTCTCACATCAGAGGGGTCCCCGAGCCATCCACGAGATAGGGGGGGTGCGCCCAGGGGGGTGGGCGCGCCCCCCACCCTCGTGGGCAGCCCGGGACTCTTCTGGCCCAACTCTTTTACTCTGGGGCTTCTTTTGGTCCATAAAAAATCATCAAAAATTGGCACGTCAATTGGACTCCGTTTGGTATTCCTTTTATGTAAAACTCAAAAACAAGGAAAAAACAAAAACTGGCACTGGGCTCTAGGTTAATAGGTTAGTCCCAAAAATCATATAAAATAGCATATAAATGCATATAAAACATCCAAGATGGATAATATAATAGCATGGAGCAATAAAAAATTATAGATATGTTGGAGACATATCAAAAGGCCATAATAGGTAGGTATGGTGGCTGTTTTGAGGAAGATATAATAAGGCTTATGTGTGATAGAGCGTATCATATCACGGGGTTTGGATGCACCGACGAAGTTTGCACCACGTCTCAGGGCGAGAAAGGGCAATGCACGGTACCGTAGAGGCTAGCAAATTGCGGAAATGTAAGAGTGCGTATAATCCATGGACTCACATTAGTCATAAAGAACTCATATACTTATTGCAATAGTTTATTAGCCCCCGAAGCAAAGTACTACTACGCATGCCCCTAGGGGGATAGATTAGTAGGAAAAAGACCATTGCTCGTCCCCGACCGCCACTCCCGTTGTCTCCCTCCCCCACAAGGGCTTGAATTTCTCCCTGAGGACGAGCGCATCAACCGTCGGGACGAAGAGGGCGAACTTCTTCCATAGCTTCACCAGCTCGCTCTCCAGCATCTCCTTCCCCGTGGCGGACTTGGCCACTCCCTTGCCTTTGCTTGCTTTGGGCGCTGTCGGTGTCAAAACCGGTGGATCTCGGGTAGGGGGTCCCAATCTGTGCGTCTAAAGCTAATGGTAACAGGAGGCAAGGGACACGATGTTTTACCCAGGTTCGGGCCCTCTCGATGGAGGTAAAACCCTACTTCCTGCTTGATTGATCTTGATGATATGAGTATTACAAGAGTTGATCTACCACGAGATCGTAGAGGCTAAACCCTAGAAGCTAGCCTATGATGATTATGATTGTGTCTCTAAGGACTAAGCCCTCCGGTTTATATAGACACCGGAGGAGGCTAGGGTTTACACAGAGTCGGTTACAAAGAAGGAAATCTATCATACGGATCGCCAAGCTTGTCTTCCACGCAAAGGAGAGTCCCATCCGGACATGGGACGGAGTCTTGTATCTTCACACTCCAATAGTCCGGACAAAGTGTATAGTCCGGCTGTCCGGATACCTCCTAATCCAGGGCTCCCTCAGTAGCCCCTGAACCAAGCTTCATTGATGATGAGTTCGGCGCGCAGTTTGTCTTCGGCATTGCAAGGCGGGTTCCATCTCCGAATAATCCAACGCAGATTGAGGATCGTGTCCAGCTTTGTGAGATAATTTCCGCACACCATCGTAGAGAGCATAGCACTTCATAAATCTGATCTGCTGGCAATTTTTGTACTGCATTCTCTTACGCCGTGGCCTGGCCCAACATGAAACCGTTTTTCTTGGCCTACCTCGATACGCGTTGCGAGGCGGTTTTATTGGCACACCTTGCCAAAGCAGAGATCGTGTTCCCTTTATCGCGGGATCTTCCATCAATACGGGTGTGCGCAACCCCATGATGATTGTTGGTATGACTCCGTGTTTTTTAGGTAAGCCCCAAGCGGTTATGCTGGGGACGCTTGATATTCTCCCCCTTTATAGAGGGGCCGAGGCCTATCGCTCTTTTCTACCACGCTTGCGCCTTTTCGCATCTCGAGTTCCAACACCCGAAGCCCAAGCTTAAGCCCTCCGGATCTTCAATCATGTCCAAATCCAACCTTCAAGGCCGGTGGGTGGCTTCCTCTATCACAGAGGAGGACATCACAAGGCTTTGGGAGGTCGGATACCTGACCGCCGACATTAGGTACAGGCTCCCTGCTCCTGGGCAGATCATCCCTACTCTCGAGCCCAATGAGACCGTAGTATTTGTTTCTCACTTCCTCCGTGGCTTAGGCTTCACTCTTGATCCCTTTGTGAGAGGGCTCATGTTCCACTACAGGCTAGATTTTCACGATCTAGCTCCGGACGCCATCCTTCATATCTCGTCGTTTATTGTTGTGTGCGAAGCTTTCCTCCACGTCACCCCGCACTTCGGCTTATGGCTCAAGACCTTCAATGTGAAGCCGAAGATGATTGAGGAGCGACACGCAGAGTGCGGAGGTGCTGTAATAAGCAGGAATGCCGACGCCCCATGGCCAGAGGGCTCCTTCCCGGAGGTGTACGATCTATGACAGCAGAGGTGGTTTTACGTCACGGCTCCCAGAGGCACAAAGTGGGTGGCTGCCCTAGACTTCCGTTCCGGCCCTCCGCTTCGGCTGGCATCATGGGCCAACGTAGGATGGGACTGGGGGCCTGCTAATGATGTACCAACGTTGCAGAGCCGCCTACGGGAGCTTCTTGAGAGGGACATTAGCCTTGTAAGCGTAATTCACGTAATTCTAGTCCGACGGATCTTGCCGTGCAAATGCCGGCCTCTCCGGATGTGGGAGTTCAATCCGGAAGGTCCGCAGACTATTCTGCACTTCTTCGGCGTCACGCTAGAAGGGATGTCTAAGTTATTCTTTGGACCACAAGTAAAGTGTCCGAACACCACCGAGGATGCGGGCCTGAGCTGCAATCGCCCAGATACCCAAGTAAGTAACCTAGAAACCGAACACTTTGTTTATCTTTATTATAACGTCATTCTGAAAACCCTCCCTGGCCAGGAATGGCTCCGCAAGGCGGAGAGAATCAGGTGTCCGACGCCACTTCCCGAGGGCTCGCCTAGTCCCACCATAGCCAAGATGCTTGGTCGTGTGCTAAGCAAAGTGCCCCCAGGGAAAGACGAAGGGAAGAACAGAGAAGCATAACTTCAGACATTGCACATCCAAACCGGGGGAATTGCTACCGCCCCAAAGGAGGATAGTCGGGAAGGGAAATCTAAGGCCTCCTCCCCTCGCGGGAAGAAGAGGGCCGCCTCCGGAAACTTGGAGATGGAGGTGCCCAAACTAGGGAAGAAAGCTTCACCAGGGGGCCTTGCCCCGAAGGGCGCCCTCACCGCGCTATGCCCGCCAACAGGCCAACCCTCAACCGAGATGTAAGTTAATCGTAAATATGAAGGTACTGCTTCCTTCTCCGAGAACAATAACCAGGATCCATTCTTTGCAGTCCGGCTAGCAGCTCTTCTCGACAAAGTTCATCTTCAGGGGATCTCCTTCCGGAGATGATGGAGAGTGAGACCCCACTAACCTCTCTGCCTTATGGGCGGGCGATGCCGAGGTGTCGTCACGGAGGAGTCCAGATCTGCCGAAGCCAGAAGCTAATAATTCGCCTGCCCTGAGCCCGGAGCGTTCGGCTCCCATGGGGGGGCGATAAGAAGGGTCCGACACAGTTCTATGTCCGGCCAGACACATTTACGGGCCTTCTGGAGCAAGCTGCTCTCTCGGAGGAGCACCGTTCAATAATGAGCATGGTGCTTGAGAAGATTTCATCCGCCACAAGCGGGTTGAGTGAAGCCTTTACGAGCCTACTCAGAGGTTTTGAGGTATGTAATGAAAATACATAATTTTTGACTGTGACGCACGCGCTAGGTGTGCTCCATATGGATAGTAGCCCCCGAGACTCTGGTTGCCGGCCCTAGGCGGCAAACGGAGGATCACATTGTTAACTAATTATCCCGCTATATTTATGCGCAGGTGTCTAAGGATCCGGCAGCCGACCGGTCCGTTGAAGTTGCCGAACTGAGTAGGTAGATTGGAGTTATTGATGCTGATATCACACTTGTGAACGAGTGGCTTAACGAGTCACAAGGTATGTGCTCTGCTTTCCCCTTTTTTATAGGAAAAATTGAGAGGAATATAATATTAATGCAATATGCTTGGACTGCAGACGGTGCTGCTGCCGTGGAAGCCCTGAGGGCGGAACTTGCCCTGGACAAGGAACAAGCCTGGTCTAGCAATGCGGCTGCCCTAAAAGCGGTCGAAGAGTTGAGAGCCGAACAGGCTGCTCATCGCCGAAGCAAAGACAAAATAGCCGAGATGGCTGTGGAGCTGAAAAATGCCGCCGACCGGTATGAGCTCATTGAAAAAGAGAATTAGTCTAATTCGGCTGACCTGAAGAAGGCACTTGATGCGGCCAAGGAGACATGGTCCGAGATCAGGGATGCGCGGGAGGAGCTTCGACAGGCCGGAGAAATCGCGGCTGGAAACTCCTATTTATTGCGGATGAAGTTTTTGGATCCGAAATATGCTCCCCTGGATCGACGCTGGAGCCTTGCAGACGCGTATGCCGATTTGGCAAAGAGTACGGCTGATGCAGTCAAGTTTTTCAAAGATCAAAAAGATAATGAAGTGGAGAAGTTGTTCTGGTCGCAATTTAGTGCCCCATGCGCCCATTGCCGTTGAGTGAGAGGATGGCTGCTATGGCTGAGCTTCATAGGCTGTCCTGTCTTGCAATGCGGTCTGTAATAGACCATCTATGGCCGAAGGGGCCTAAGCCGGACATTTATTTTGGTTTAGTGCAACAATTCCTTGGTGCCGTATCGCAGATCGATGCCATGAAGAGGTCGGTGTGCATAGAGGGTGCGCGGATGGCTCTTGCCCGCGCTAAGCATATTGGACAGATATGGAAGCCACCATCATTGCGACCCAGAATCCGGCGGGAGGCCAGGATCCGGCCGAGCACTACTTGGAGCAGGTAACAGAGGGTGCTCGCTTAATAGAGGCTTAGTGCTCGAAGAATATCATGTTCGAGTGACAGATCGTTTCATTGTAAAAACAATGCTATTTTAATTATGAAGGCTATGTTTATACTTTTTGCCCGAAAGTGTTATTGTGCCTCCTGTGCGGCCGTTTTATGGATATATGTAATCTGAAAGTTAGCAGTCATTGGCTTCAGCCCCCACGCATGCAATGCAGGAGTGTTCGCGATAATATGCATAATCACACTTGATCCAACGTCTTGGTCCATTAAGGAGGTGATCGCACGTCGAACTAGGCAACCGGACTATATAGCTGTAACACCTTCACTTAGCCATAGGAGTTTGACGGTGGGGCTACTATGTAGCCCCTGGTACTTTCGCGTGCATCCGAATACAAGCGCGTATGTACATGACCGGGAAACGGTCCATCGTTAATGCGGAGGAATCCTAAAGATTCCGATAAGTCTTCGAGTGGTTGAACAGTCTCTCGCTATATCATGACAATCGGCCGGCTTTCATCGAGGTGCTCATCCGAATAACTACGGCACAATCGCAGTAGTTCTCCTTTGGCCGCCTTAGCCGATAAGAAAGGAATGTAAGGCGGCAAACCCAGGAGCCGGGCAAACCCAACATTTGGCCAAAGACATGATTCGGAGCTGATGCATATAAGGCCAAACTCGCGACGCCGAACACTCCCGAAGGTATTCGGACTTTGTAATATATACTGGGCTGAGTAACACCCTTCATTATGAACCCCGTATTTCCAGGTATGTGCATTGGTCCATCGTGGCGAAATGCCAATAACGGCAGTATCCTCTGTGGGTGTAGTACCCATGGGATGTGTAAACAACAAGAGACAATAAAAATGTTTACACAGGGGCTTAGTCTAAAGAGAAACCTTTGAGCGGGGCCCTGCTGCATGTCTGTGCCTTTGTCTCTGTTGTGCCGTGTCCTGGGAGGGTATTGCACGAATGGTGTCTGCAAAAAGAAAAACTCATGTAGAAGAGTATGACGTAAGCGTGCGATGAGTAGTAAAAGTGTAAGACATTGGCCTGTTAACAAGGTCAAGCCAACAGTGGGGCTTTATTAAATATCTATAGCCCCTGGTGTCCTCTGTGGGATTACATGTATGGCCCCCAGCTCAAGTTTATCTGGGCTGCCGGACTCGTCTAACCGTGTCCATGGTCTTAACGACCAATCATGCATTCTGATATTAGCGGCCGCTTAGAGTCCGGCTGCTAGAGCCGTCCCATACTCTTCCGCGCGTGAGGAACGCTCTGAATTTCCGTTAACGGTGATGACGCCACATGGACCGGGCATCTTAAGTTTAAGGTAGGCGTAGTGCAGTACTGCGTTGAAGTGGGCGAAGGCCGTTCTCCCGAGCAATGCATGATAACCACTTCGGAGGGGGGCGATGGCGAAGAGTAGTTCTTCGCTTCTAAAGTTTCCCGGGGAGCCGAATATCACCTCTAATACGAGGGAGCCCCTGCAGCAGGCTTCGACGCCTGGTATCACCCCTTCAAAGGTGGTGTTACTTTGGCTGATTCTGGATGGGTCTATCCCCATCCTGCAGACAGTGTCCTGGTATATTAGGTTAAGATTATCGCCGCCCCATGAGGACGCGAGTGAGATGGTATTCGCCGACATCGGGTCGAGCACCAAGGCGCTTGATCCTCCGTGCCGCATACTAGTCGGGTAGTCCCTATGATCGAATGTGATCGGGCAGCCGACCGATGGTTAAGTTTAGGGCGACGGGCTCTATAGCGTATGCATCTCGGCGCGCTGCTCGCGCTTTCTCGTGGGTATGTCGATTCGTGGATCATGTTTACTGCTTTTACCTCTGGTGGGAATATTTTCGTCCCCGTTGTTCGGCCAAGCGAGGCTCATCCTCATCTTCACTTGGTGTTTCCTTCCTTCGCTCGCATTTAATTTGCCGGCCTGCTTAAAGACCCAGCATTCTCTATGAGTGTGGTTCACAGGTTTTTCAGGGGTGCCATGAATTTGGCACAGTCAGTCCAGGACTTTGTTTAGGTCGGACGGTCCTTCTTTGCTGCCTTTAAATGGCTTCTTTTATTGACCGGGTCGAGAGCCCCTGAATCCGGCGTTGACCATTGTGTTGTCCGTACTTTCTTCCTTGTTTTGACATTTGTTTTTATTGCGCCATGGCTTCTCGTTGCCATCCTTATTTTGGATATACTTGGGTCACTGGTGCCTCTACGGGCCAACCAATTGTCTTCACCCGCGCAAAAGCGGGTCATAAGGCTTGTTAGGGCTGCCATTGTCCTTGGCTTTTCTTGGCCGAGGTGTCTGGCGAGCCATTCGTCCTGGATGCTGTGCTTAAAGGCCGCTAGGGCTTCGGCATCCGGACAATCGACAATTTGATTCTTCTTAGTGAGGAATCTGTTCCAAAGCTTGCGGGCGGACTCTCCGGGCTGTTGAATTATGTGACTTAAATCGTCTCAAGGCCCCGGAGGTCGGACATAGGTCCCTTGAAAATTGGCCTCAAGGCATCCTCCGCCCTCCCAACTTCCGATTGAATTTTCAGGGAGGCTTTTCAACCAGTGCCGAGCTGGTCCCTTCAGCTTGAGGGGAAGGTATTTGATGGCGTGGAGGTCGTCCCCACGATCCATGTGGATCTGCAGGATAAAATCCTCAATCCAGACTCCGGGGTCTGTCGTTCCGTTGTATGCCTCTATGTTCATGGGTTTGAAACCCTGTGGAAATTCGCGGTCCAGTACCTCGTCGGTGAAGCACAGAGGGTGAGCAGCTCCTTTGTATCTGGACATGTTTTGGTATGCTCTCGACTGTTGTTGTGTCCGGTGTTGATTCCGAACTGGTACTCGATCAGTATGATCGTTTTGGTGACCATAATCTTTCACCGGAGCGTGTCCTCTAGATCCATAGATGGACATGGTCGCGCCGGCCCTTTTGTCCAGTAACTCATGTAAATCGTGTGCGGCGTAAGTGGCTGCTTTGTTGTGGTTACGAAGTGGTTTGTCCGGCCTGCTGGTCGTATTGTCCTTCGGTGGAACGGCCTCATCGTCGAATTCTGGCAGCAGCTTGCGCTTTGGATAGCTCTTTGTGCGGCGATCGTCGCCGTATTTTTCTTCAGTGTTTAGACCTGTATTCCATCTGCGATTGAGCGTTTCCTGGGCGGCCTTAAGCCTTTGCTTCAGCTTCTTTTAGACATCTCGCAATGGCCATGAGCTTTCTCTGGAGGTTATCTCGTTCCAAACGTGTTTTTGGGATGATGAATGCATCGTCGTCCGGGCTTTGCTCCTCTACCGGGGCGGGTTGATGGGTTTGGCCCTCGGGATCGCTGTGATCGGGCGTCTGCTCCGAGCTGTGTTCAGCATGACCTGGCTCGTCCTGCTCCATTGCTGGGTCCATATGGTCGTTGTTGCCTTTGGAGTTGTCTGGGGTGTCGATCCTTCGGGCGCTGTTATCGCTGTTTTTACTATGGCTGGACTTAGAGCGGCGTCTGCGCTGATGTTTTGGCTTTTGTCCGGGGGTTTGTCCTCCGTTTTATCACCATCATCCTCCTTAGGCGTGTCCACCATGTATATATCATATGATGAGGTGGCAGTCCAGCGCCCCGTGGGTGGTGGTTCTGAATCGTCTCCTGCGCCGACGTCCATACCATCGATGTCATCAGAGTCGAAGTCAAGCATGTTTGTTACGTCGTCGACAGTGGCTATGAAGTGGGTGGTGGGTGGGTAACGAATTTCTTTGTCGCCTTCTTCCCCCTTGAACCGGACATAGTTCAGCCAAGAGTCTCCTGACAAAGAGAGAGATTTTAGTGAGTTCAGCATGTCACCAAGGGGCGAGTGCTGGAAGATATCCGCGGCGGCAAATTCCATTACCAGAGCCCAGCCAGAATCGGCGGGCTCGGGGGCGCGTGGTCTGTGACCTACCCCCGGACACAAGTCCAGGGGTCCGGAGACACATGCTTCCTTGGGGATGAAGTCCGTGTTTGGCTCTTCTGCAGATGAGTGTGTGGCCTCTGGGGCGGGGTCCATCCACCCGTCCTCAAACAACGCAATCTGCCCGGGATTTAGGTCCGGGGCTCCTGCGGATGTGATATCCCGAGTATTGTCCGACAGCAGGTCTGAGCCGTGCTCATCGTGACTGTTCGGCGCTCCGAGCTTAGGCCCGAATCCATCAAAGATCAAGTCTCCACGGACATCGGCTGTGTAGTTCAAGTTTCCGAATCCGACCTGATGGCCAGGGGCGTAGCTGTCGATCTGCTCCAGATGACCAAGCGAATTGGCCCGCAGTGCGAAGCCGCCGAACACAAAGATTTGTTCAGGGAGAAAAGTCTCACCCTGGACTGTGTTGTTGTTGATGATTGAAGGAGCCATCGAGCCTTGAAGCAACGACACAGAGGAACTCTTAATGAAAGCACCAATGTCGGTGTCAAAACCGGCGGAGCTCGAGTAGGGGGGTCCCGATCTGTGCGTCTAAGGCTAATGGTAACATGAGGCAAGGGACACGATGTTTTACCCAGGTTCGAGCCCTCTCGATGGAGGTAAAACCCTACTTCCTGCTTGATTGATCTTGATGATATGAGTATTACAAGAGTTGATCTACCACAAGATCGTAGAGGCTAAACCCTAGAAGCTAGCCTATGATGATTATGATTGTGTCTCTAAGGAATAAACCCTCCAGTTTATATAGACACCGGAGGAGGCTAGGGTTTACACAGAGTCGGTTACAAAGAAGGAAATCTATCATCCGGATCGCCAAGCTTGTCTTCCACGCAAAGGAGAGTCCCATCCGAACACAGGACGAAGTCTTGAGTCTTGTATCTTCACGCTCCAATAGTCCGGACAAAGTGTATAGTCCGGCTGTCCGGAAACCCCCTAATCCAGGACTCCCTCAGGCGCCATGGCGACTGAGAAGAGGCGGGGGATCAAGAGAAAATGGGGGTGCGGCGGAGGCAAGCAGAGGCGTGGGGATCTGGTTTTCGCTCAAGGAAGAAGAGGGGAACGTCGGTTCCTAGATTGGGAAGGGTGGAGGGGGTAAATGAGCGGCGCCCCTACATATTCCTCTTTTATGGGGAAGGCACGGGCCGCCCTTTTTTTACCATTAACTACGAAGTGATGCAGGCGTGCTGCAGCCACCCCACGCACGTCCCCCATGTCACACACTCAACGCGGATCGTGGGGAAGCACAACTGACGAAGAGATCGTGGAAGTTAAGTATCTGCCAAGAGTGCCCGCACACTGCTTTGAGCCTGGCCCAACTACGCCTTGCGCTTATGTGTGGCCCAGGACGTGGGCCTCCTGTCATTGTATAAAAGTACAGGCTCTTGTATACCCTTACTTGTGCACGGGCAGTTGTAGCCACACCTGTGGCCGGGCCCGGCAGGGCAGCAGAAGATAAAACACGAAGACTACCAAGGCAGATACTCAAGTCAAGGAACAAGGAGCAGAAGATGAGCTAGACCTCCCCTGGCAACATCCTTGCCGGGGCAACCTACACAGCACCAGCAAGCCGATCACCCTTGAGGCTGAGAGTTCTGACACCATCAACAACGTTAAGACCAAAATTTGGGAACACATGCGTGGTAGCATGCAGATCTTCACGAAGATTGATAGCCTGCGGGTCCATGTGGGACCAGAAGACGAAGACCCCCGGCAAGACCCTTGCCAGGGACGACTCTGAGGCCCACGGCAAGCCTTGCCAGGGATGATTGCTGGGCCATGGCCAGGCCCGCGCCCGACAGGGATTCACCGCCTCACCACCACTCCAGTGCGATGACCAGCGTGCCAACTAAGCAGGTGCCTGCGTGGTGGCATGCAGATCTTCGTGGAGGCTCTACCATCGCGCCAACACAGCAGCTAGCTAGCCAGCATGGCACCGCATGCCTCGTCAGCCTAGATGCGTGTCGAAGCAAGGAGGAGCGGCGACGGACGGGGCGGCTTCTGTTGTCATCCCCGATAAAGTAAGAGGGCACGTAGGCAGTGCATTAAATGCGTTTCTCCTACGGTGCCAAGCGATAAGCTCAAACACTGTAGCTCGCTTTCCACCTCCTGTGTGCCACTGTGGCAACCCCTTTTACGTATAAAAGGAGGTCCAAGGCGTACTGAGAGATGATTCGGACTTTTTGGACTATGCATGCACCACAGCTAGTTCAAAAGCTCAAGAAAACATATATCCACACAAGCAAGACTAGGGTATTACACATCTTTGCGGCCTGAACCTGGGTAAAAATCCCCTTGTGCTGACTGCTAGACCTACTCTTCGTGCAGCTACTCTCCCCGCCGAACGTAGAAGGGCTTCCTGTGATCCCTATAGGTGTTTGTTCCCCCCCTCGACTTGTCGCAAAAGGTTTTCAACAAGTTCAAGGTGTTGACTACAATGAGATTTTCTCAAACTATAGCGATGCTTAAATCCATCCGAATCATGTTAGCAATTGCCATATTTTTTGAAATCTGGCAAATGGATGTCAAAACTACATTCCTTAAATGGATATTTCTTAAAGAAATGTTGTATATGATGCAACCAGAAGGTTTTGTCGATCCTAAAGGTACTAACAAGGTGTGCAAGCTCCAGCGATCCATCTATGGACTGGTGCAAGCATCTCAGAGTTGGAATATACGCTTTGATGAGTTAACCAAAGCATATAGTTTTAAACAGACTTGCGGTGAAGCATGTATTTACAAGAAAGTGAGTGGGAGCACTACAACATTTTTGATAAGTATATGTGAATGACATATTGTTTATCGGAAATGATGTAGAATTTTCTAGAAAGCATAAAGGAGAGTTTGAAAGGAGTTTTTCAATGAAAGACCTTGGTGAAGCTGCTTACATATTGGGCATCAAGATCTATAGAGATAGATCAAAGACACTTGATAAGATTTTTCAATGAGTACATACCTTGACAAGATTATGAAGTAGTTCAAAATGGAATAGTCAAAGAAGGAGTTCTTGCGTGTGTTGCAAGGTGTAAAGATGAGTAAGACTCAAAACCCGACCACAAAAGAAAATAGAAAGAGAATGAAAATCATTCCCTATGCCTAAGCCATAGGTTCTATAAAGTATGCTAGGTTGTGTACCAGACCTATTGTGTACCTTATCATGAGTTTGGCAAGGGGGGTATGATAGTGATCCAGGAGTGGATCACTCGACAGAGGTCAAAGTTATCCTTAGTTACCTAAGAGAACTAAGGAAATATTTCTCGGTTATGGAGGTGATAAAAGAGTTCGTCGTAAAGAGTTATGTCGATGCAAGCTTTTACATCTATCCAGATGACTCTAAGTCTCAATCTGGATACATATTGAAAGTGGGAACAATTAGCTAGAGTAGCTCATGCAGAGCATTGTAGACATAGAAATTTGCAAAACACATACGAATCTGAATGTGACAGACCCGTTGACTAAACTTCTCTCACAAGCAAAACATGATCACACCTTAGTAAACCCTTTGAGGATTGGTCACATGGCGATGTGAACTATGGGTGTAATCACACAACGATGCCATCTATTGGTGTTAAATCACATGGCGATGTGAACTAGATTACTGACTCTAGTGCAAGTGGGAGACTGAAGGAAATATGCCCTAGAGGCAATAATAAAGTTGTTATTTATATTTCCTTATATCATGATAAATGTTTATTATTCATGCTAGAATTGTATTAACCGAAAACTTAGTACATGTGTGAATACATAGACAAAACAAAGTGTCACTAGTATGCCTCTACTTGACTAGCTCGTTAATCAAAGATGGTTATGTTTCCTGACCACAAGACCCATCCGTTAGCTTAGCATAATGATCGTTAAGTTTTATTGCTATTGCTTTCTTCATGACTTATACATGTTCCTCTGACTATGAGATTATGCAACTCCCGAGTACCGGAGGAACACCTTGTGTGCTATCAAACATCACAACGTAACTGGGTGATTATAAAGATGCTCTACAGGTGTCTCCGAAGGTGTTTGTTGGGTTGGCATAGATCGAGATTAGGATTTTTCACTTTGTGTATCGGAGAGGTATATCTGGGCCCTCTCGGTAATGCTCATCACTATAAGCCTTGCAAGCAATGTGATTAATGAGTTAGTTACGGGATGATGCATTACGGAACGAGTAAAGAGACTTGCCGGTAACGAGATTGAACAAGGTATGAAGATACCGACGATCGAATCTCGGGGAAGTAACATACCGATGATAGAGGGAACAACGTATGTTGTTGTGTGGTTTGACCGATAAAGATCTTCGTAGAATATGTAGGAGCCAATATGCATCCAGGTTCCGTTATTGGTTATTGATCGGAGATGTGCCTCGATCATGTCTACATAGTACTCGAACCCGTAGGGTCCGCACGCTTAACGTTCGATGACGATTCATATTATGAGTTATGTGTTTTTGATGACCAAAGTTTGTTTGGAGTCCCGTATGAGATCACAGACATGACGAGGAGTCTCAAAATGATCGGGTGGTAAAGATTGATATATTGGAAGGTGGTATTCGGACACCGAAAGGGTTCCGGAGTGTATCGGGTACAAACCGGAGTACCGGAAGGGTTACCGGAACCCCCGGTGGAAGATATGGGCCATACGGGCCATGGGAGGGAGGCTAACCAGCCCACAAGGGGATTGTGCACCCCCCCCACAAGGGAGGAGGCCGAATTGGACTAGGGAAAGGGGGCACCACCCCCCTTTCCCTCTCCTACTCCCTCTCGTTCCCCCTTTCCACCTTCGTATGAAGGAAAAAAGAGGGAGGGGGTGATTCCTACTAGGAGTGAAGTCCTAGTAGGACTCCCCCTCCCTTGGCGCGCCCCTGGTGGCCGGCCTCCTCCTCCCTCCTTTATATACGGGGGCAGGGGGCACCCCAAAGGACAACATTGTCTTAGCCGTGTGTGGTGCCCCCCTCCATCATTTACTCCTTTGATAGTATCATTGTAGTGCTTAGCCCTACGCAGATCACATCATCATCACCGTCATCACGCCGTCGTGCTGACGAAACTCTCCCTCGACCCTCTACTGGATTAAGAGTTCAAGGGACGTCATCGAGCTGAACGTGTGCTGAACTCGGAGGTGCCGTATGTTTGGTGCTAGATCGGTTGGATCCTGAAGACGTTCGACTACATCAACCGCATTAACATAATGCTTCCGCTTTCTTTCTACGAGGGTACATGGACACACTCTCCCCCTCTCATTGCTATGCATCCCCTAGATAGATCTTGCGTGATCGTAGGAATTTTTTTGAAATTGCATGCTACGTTCCCCAACAAAGGGGAAAACCAGTAGCTATGGAACGAGTCTCTTGTCTCTTGGTTGAAAAAGGGTAGAAAGGCATGACAACGCACTAGAGAATGACCAGGTCGATCGATTTGTTGTCCTCACATAGGAAAAAGGTGGCTAAAGAGAACAAAAATGGGACGTAATCCACATATGCTGCCTGGATATTTCTTGCTCTAGGCAACCATCCCTCCCTCGCCACTCTATGTGTCCGTGGAGGTACATAGTAGTGGTGCGCCCATTATCTGAATGGGCCTCCCCATGCTCTTGTTGCCACTTTTTTTATGTTTGTATAATGCCACCGGTAAAATCAAGCAATGCTACTGCTAAAGTGCTGCCACATTTAACTAATGCCGCATTAAGTCCAATGCCATCGATAAATTTAAGCAATGCCATTTAATGTCACTGGATTATTTCAGGGTTAGCTGTTGATAGTGGATGTATTAAAGATTTTTGAGCTAAGGCATTCTAATGCTTTTCCACATCTAGTATACCAACGATGAAACTTGTTACTACCTTCAGATTTTTGCACTACTAATGCTTATAGATTACATACCTCACTTCATGATGTTATGATAAGTAAAAAAATGTACAGTGTCACCAAAATGCCAAGGCGGTGATGGCATTTTATTTTAGTTAAACTGCACAAAAAATTATAAAGAGAAGAGGAAAGGTCAAGAGTGGGCACCTCCTCCTCCTGTTGTTTTCTTGATTCGTTTGATCAAGTTTTTATGTTTGATCAATTATCAAGATTGGGGTAGCAATTTTTGAGGCCCCCTCGAGTTTGAAATGATATTTACCTTGAAAGTACATGGTTTGCAATTTTTTATACTGTCATTAGTTAATAATGCTAGTTACCTTCAGAATTTTGTATTTGGTCTAGTGCTGTTGCATAGCCAGTATACTAGTGCTGAAACTTGTTACCATTAGATTTTGTATAGTTAATGCTTATAGAAATCTTCTAGTGCTAGCTTATGGAAATATGAGCAGTAAATCCATTGGAGTGTACCCCGTAATAAAAAACTACTCTACTCTTGCACTAGCCACTGGATTAGTGTATATTTGTACTATTCGACTGGTGTTGCATTAGCGTATGTACATATATAAGGTGTGGCAAGCTTTCCTAGGTATGTGCTCAAGAAAACTACTACCTATTTTTCTAAATACTAGACATTTGGGTAATTTAAATTTGTAGGATCGTTGAAGGAAAGAGTGTCTAGAGGGGGGGTGATTAGACTACTCGACAAGATAAAATTTTGTGCCTTAAAGCAATGACAAGTTTTAGTCAAGTTCACAATGGAGATCAAGTCAAGCAACATGCATACATGTCAAGTATCATACTACACATGCAATTTTAGAGTATGGGCAGCGGAAAGTAAATTGCACAAGTAGTAAGGAGGGGTTGAGAAGAGCAAACGCAATTTGGAGACACGGAGATTTTTCTCGTGGTTCCGATAGGTGGTGCTATCGTCAATCCACGTTGATGGAGACCTCAACCCACGGAGGGTAACGGCTGCGAGAGTCCACGGAGGGCTCCACCCACGAAGGGTCCACGAAGAAGCAACCTTGTCTATGCCATCATGGCTTACGTCCACGGAGGACTAGCCTTACTCGGGGTAGATCTTCACGAATTAGGCGATCTCCTTGCCCTTACAAACTTCTTGGTTCAACTCCACATCTTGACGGAGGCTCCCAAGCGACACCTAACCAATCTAGGATGCACCACCCTCCAAAAGGTAATAGATGGTGTTGGTGATGATGAACTCCTTGCTCTTGTGCTTCAAATGATAATCTCCCCAACACTCAACTCTCCTCACTGATTTGGCTGTGGTGGAAGAAGGGATTGAGTGGAAAGCAACTTGGGAAGGCTAGAAATCAAGTTTCATATGGTGGGAGTGGAGGAACTTGATCTCAACACAAGGGTAGGTAGTTTTCTTCTCAGAAATGTAAGGTAGGAGTGGTAGTTCTTTCGATGGCTCTCTCCACGAATGAAGAGGAGGTGGAGGGTATTTATAGCCTCCACATAAAATCCAACTGTTACACACATTTGACCAATCTCGGTCAGACCGAAGTTGACAACTCGGTGAGACCGAAAGTTCAAATCTTGTGAACGTTGGGATTTTCGGTGGGACCGAAAATACAATCTCGGTTAGTCCGATTCTTCCAAAGACTAGGGTTTGCCATTCTCGGTGGGACCGACTTTATCATCTCGGTGACACCGATTTGATTACGTATGTTCTGAAGCTTGGCAACACTAGTTTCGTGAGACCGAGTTTGGAATCGGAAAATCCGAAATTACTAGGGTTTGGCTATATGGCTGAGGTGGTTCATCTCGGTGTGACTGAGTTTATGGAATCGGTGGGACCGAGATTACTTATGAGTGTGTATTGGAAGTGAGAGGTGCTGATAGTCTAGGAGATGTATCACTAAGCACTTGAGCAACAAGATCATTATCATTACCTCATCCCCTTTTAATAGTATTGGCTTTCCTATAGACTCAATGTGATCTTGGATCACTAAACCAAAAATAGAGTCTTGAGCTTTTGCCAATGCTTTCCTTAGCATCCTAGGGGTCCACCTTTCCAGTCCTTTTGCCATGCCAAAGTGATTGACTTTCCTGAAACATACTTGATAAAAGCATTAGTCCAACCACAAAGTATGTTGTCATTAATTACCAAAACCACCTAGGGAGCAAATGTGCTTTCAATCTCCCCCTTTTTGGTAATTGATGGCAACACACAAAAGAAGATATCAAAGCTTACTGAAAGAAAGACAGAATTATCATTAAAGCTTTGACAAACATGTAGTACATGACTCCCCTACAAGTGTGCAGGATTTAAGATTTTGGTTTTGGACTACCACAAGCACACAAGAGAGAAGAACAAGATGTGCTACATGTAGCTTGGCTATATGCATCAAAGCAGATGAGGATAAGTGAAAGATGATGCATATGTGCATGGTGGTTTCTTGCAAACAAGTATTCACAAGCAAGTCACCATCATGCGCATTCTGCAAGATGCATATACTTACCTTGAAGTTCCTTGGTATTATACCTGAAGAAATAAACTTGGGAAAACAGGGTTAGATAACACAAGAGTATTACTTCAACCAACAGCAAGAACATCAAGAGTACCAAGCCAGGGATGACGTGCATAAGGAGTGTCTCATATTGAGCACAAGCTTGAATCAATAAACATGTCTCCCAAGACTAAAAGATTTTCAATGAGCTCTGAGAGATTTTGCTTTTCATAAGATACCAATTGTGCTTTTCATAAGATACCAATTGTGCTTTTCATAAGATACCAATTGTGCTTTTCATAAGATACCAATTGTGAGAGAGAAGAAAGCAAAATCAAAAGGATGATGCCAAATGTAATATCCAATATGGAACAGGGCAAAGCTTTGATGTGATTCTCTCCCCTTTAAGGTAAGATTGCTCTTCTTCTCGTCTCCCCTTTATCTCCCAAACTCCCCTAAGCTCCCCCTAAATCTTCTCCCCCTTTGACATCAAGTGCCGAAAAGGACAGTAAACTAGGAAGGTCAGGAAAGATGGAAGGAAAGAAATGGGATCCTTAAGAATCACAACTTGTTCAATAAGAAACATGCATAAAGAATCATTGAGTTGAGCTGCAGAAGATGCCATCCTGAAAGAAAATCGGTGACACCGATGGAGATGGATCGGTGGGTCCGAAAGTCTGAGACTTAGGGCAGATCCTTTTTCGGTCAGACCGAAAGTTTTAGGTCGGTGACGCCGAGTTTAATTCCAGGGAAATTCAGAAATAATTCAGCTCACTTTGCAAGGAATGTTTCAAAAGATTTGCAATGAATTTGTAAAAGATTTTCAGGGAATTGATCAGAGCCAAAAAGATATTCACAAAAACAAAAGAATAGAAATGAAAAAGATTGCTAGATGAAGTTTTTTTTTGATTAAAAAGAAAACTCAACAAGAGAATCAAAGGAGTCAATAGCAAAACTCCAAAACATATGTACTTCATCTAGACAGGGGTCGGCGACAAAGTCACCTATGTTTGAGTATATTGACTTAGGAGTCAAATGAGGACATTTGATCATAGGTCATACTCATCGTTTAAGCTCAAAATGGGGTTGCCATTTTTCGATTAAGCATTTGATGTGATCACATCTTATGAAGCTGCTTGTACTCATGACTTTGAGCAAAGCTTCTTCAAGATGTGAAGAACATACCTTGGGCTTGTTGTTGCTTGTACTCATGTAGGTGAACTTGATGTAGATGCTCATAGAATGTGAAGTTGGAGCCCTTTTCCAATTGTGTAGTTCATCTTCCTACATGGGTTAGGCAAGCAAGGAAATACTCAAGAATATCCAAGATGATAGGAGTGAAACACTAGATGTATTAGGTGTCAAAAAGGATATGTGGAATTTTGTCCCTTGAACTCAACATCCCAAAGGGCTAGATACTTGGTCAATGACAAGATTACTCATGATCTGAGTGAGAGGTGATCTTGTGGAATGTATACCATCCAAGTACCTGCAAGGAGTTAGATGCAATACAAGGAGGCAAATGTGTCCAAGACATATGATCATCATCATAAGAGGAATATCAAGGATTAGTCAATAAGGCTCATGCCTTGCATGCATCAATGGAGTTTTCACTCCAAGTTTGAAGCATCAATGATGTTCAACTCACTCCTTAAGCGACAAAACACTTTCTCATCAAGTGGTTTTGTAAAGATATCTGCAAGCTGCTTGTCAAGATTTAACATGCGTAAGATCAATGTCACCCTTAGCAATGTGATCACGAATAAAATGGTGATTTAACTTCAATATGTTTTGTGCGAGAGTGTTGCACGGATTGTGTCCAATCTTAATTGCACTCTCATTGTCACAAAGCAAAGGAACATGTCTTGCATGTATCCCATAATCCTTAAGCGTTTGTGTCATCCATAGCAACCGAGCACAACACTAACCAGCAGCTATATATTCTCGCTTCAAAGAGAGATAATGATACCGAATTTTGTTTCTTGGAGGACCAAGATA
Source organism: Aegilops speltoides (assembly GCA_021437245.1). Taxonomy (NCBI): domain Eukaryota; kingdom Viridiplantae; phylum Streptophyta; class Magnoliopsida; order Poales; family Poaceae; genus Aegilops; species Aegilops speltoides. The sequence goes on from CM038144.1 coordinate 402,848,806, forward strand.
CAAGGGATCGTCCAAGAAATTGACACGTTCCCGAAGTTGACTTTCTATCAACCCTGTCTCCGGCATAGTCCGAGTCGGAATAGCCAACAAGATCGAAAGAGGCCCTCTTAGGATACCAAATGCCAAAGTTAGGTGTGTGTATCAAATATCTCACAATTCTTTTAACAGCTTTAAGATGACATTCCTTAGGGGCTGCTTGATATCGAGCACACATGCAAACACTCAACATGATGTCAGGACGAGAAGCACAGAGATATAGTAGAGAACCAATCATGGATCGATAAACTTTTTGATCAACAGGTTCTCCATCTTTTGTCAAGTCAGTATGTCCACTAGTAGGCATGGGGTTTTTCATACCTTTGCTTTCTTGCATGTTGAACTTCTTGAAGAGATCCTTAGTGTACTTTGTTTGTGAGACAAAAGTACCCTCCTTAGATTGCTTGATTTGCAACCCAAGGAAGAATTTGAGTTCACTCATCATGGACATCTCATACTTCTCCGACATAAGCTTTCCAAACTTCTCACTAAAATGAGGGTTAGTTGAACCAAAGATTATATCATCAACATATATTTGGCACACAAATAGTTCACCATCAACCCTTTTCGTGAATAGCGTTGAGTCTATTTTTCCAATCTCAAATCCTTTTTCAAGAAGAAAGCTAGTCAAGATTTGTACCAAGCTCTAGGAGCTTGTTTAAGACCATAAAGAGCTTTGTGCAATTTGTAAACATGATTAGGCTTTTAGGATTCACAAATCCGGAGGTTGTTTCACAAATACTTCCTCCTCAATTTCACCATTAAGGAAAGCACTTTTAATGTCCATTTGATAGAGAGTAATATCATGGTGGTTGGCATAAGCAAGAAGAATGCGAATGGACTCAAGTCTAGCAACGGGGGCATAGGTCTCACCATAGTCCATACCTTCGACTTGTGTGTAACCTTGAGCTACGAGACGAGCCTTGTTGCGGATGACTTGTCCATCTTCATCTTGCTTGTTCCGAAACACCCATTTGGTTCCAATGACGTTTTGGTCATCATTGGGCTTCTCTACCAAAGTCCAAACGTTGTTCCTCTCGAAGTTGTGTAGCTCTTCGTGCATAGAGTTCACCCAATCCGGGTCTTCAAGCGCTTCTTCTACCTTCATAGGTTCAAGACTAGAGATAAATGAGTAGTGCTCACAAAAGTTAGCTAAACGAGTTTTAGAGCGAGTGATTCTCCCGGAGTCGATGTCATTCATCATTTGTTCCACGGGATGATCCTTCTTGACTCTTGCTCGAACTCGGGATAGCTTTTGTCGTGGTCGTGGCTGAGCTTCCTCATCATCATCATCTTCTTCTTCATCATTGTTGTTGGTGTTGTCTTGAGGTGGTGGAGAAGGAGGTTGTGGTGGATCTTCTTGTCGCACTTCCTCATCTTGGTGAGTTCCACTTGTGGAAGCCTCCATATTGCCTTGAGGATCATCTCTTCGTGAGGTAGGGGGCTCCACATATGTAGATGAGGTACTCTCCTTCACTTCCATGGGACGGATCTTTCCAATAGATAGATCTTGAATGGCTTCCGATGGGTCCTTGTCTCCTACATCAATAGGCATTTGCTCTACTTGCGAGCCATTAGATTCATCAAACTTCACATCTACCGTCTCTTCAACCTTTCGGGTGAAATTATTGTAGACACGGTAGGTGTGAGAGTTTGATCCATAACCGAGAAAAAAGCCTTCATGAGATTTTGGAGCAAACTTAGACCGACGATGCTTATCAAGGATATAGCATTTTGAACCAAAGACACGAAAGTATCCCACTTGGGGTTTGTTACCAGTGAGGAGCTCGTATGAAGTCTTGCCGAGGAGCTTGTGAAGATAGAGCCTGTTGATAGCATGACAAGCTGTCTCGACGGCTTCACCCCAGAAGTGTTTCGGTGTCTTGTATTCATCAAGCATCGTTCTCGCCATCTCAATGAGCGTTCGGTTCTTCCTCTCAACAACTCCATTTTGTTGAGGTGTGTACGTGGCCGAGAACTCATGTAGAATCCCTTCCTCATCGAGAAAAGAGTCCACATGGGCGTTCTTGAACTCCGTCCGCTATCCTCCGAACTTTCTTGATCTTCACCTCAAATTGATTTTGGGCCTTTCGGCAAAGGTTTTGAAGATTCTCTGAACCTGCGATTTGTCATCAAGGAAAAATACCCACGTAAATCTGGAATAATCATCAACTATAACTAGACCAAAGGAGTTACCACCAAGGCTTTTGTAAGCATTGGGGCGAAGAGATCCATATGAAGAAGCTCAAGCGGTCTCCTTGTAGTCATGATGTTCTTCACGGATGACTTCCACCTACTTGTTTTCCTGCTTGACAGCCTTCGCAGAGTCTATCTTTGTCAAAGAAAACATCCTTAACACCAAGAATATGATCACCTTTAATTAGCTTATCTAGATTACGATACCAACATGTCCAAGCCTTCTATGCCAAAGCCAACCTTTTGCAGATTTAGCAATAAAGCAAGTTCTAGGTTGAGCTTTCTTAGTGAAATCAACGATATACAAATCACCTCTACGGATACCGTAAAGACCATGTTATGATTGTCACGACGAAAAACTTGGCAATCTACTTGATGAATATCACATTGAATCCAAAGTCACTAATCTAGACACGGAAAGCAAATTGTATCCAAGTGATTCAACAAGCATGACATTTTGAATGGAGCTATCATGAGATATGGCCACCTTACCAAGGCCAAGTACTTTACCCTTGGAGTTGTCTCCAAAAGTCACATACTTGCGTGGACCATCGTTCTTTGCGAGCTCTCGAAACATGTCTTCATCCCCGGTCATGTGATCGGTGCATCCACTATCAAGAATCCACTCTTTTCCACCGGATATGTAGTCTCTCAAATTTGCCATAAGATTGAGACTCTTCATGATCTTGTCTAGCTCGGTGTCTGAATCGGAGTAATCGTCATCATGCTCATGCTCATCATCATATTGACCCATAGATAGTTCATCATCAATGCCTAGGTCAATTTGACAATGACTTGCATCAGTTTTGTCAATGTGATAATAATCATCGGAATGCAATACAACAGCATTTCTAACTAGAACATTGATAAGTCCGGAATCACCCTTCCTTTTCATAAGATCACGAAGCTCAAAGAAGCATTTGTCAAAGTTAGGATCATTGGGGCGCAACATATCAAATTCAACAGTCTTGTATAGAATTTCATCAAGACCTCTCAAAGAGTAGTCCGATAAAGTTCTTCCAAGAACTTCCATATAGCATGGGCGCACTCAAAGTTTGTGACAAGCTCAAGCAAGTTATCGGGCAAACCTCTAATGATAAGATTGACAGTTCTAAGGTTACGAAGCAAATCAAGCTCTTCATCCATAGTAGGGTGCACGGGGTCAAATGGAGGCATATATGGGGTTTCAACATATTTGCGCAAGTTATACATCTTAAAGATAGCAAGCATTTCAATTTTCCACGAGTTATAGGACACTCCATCAAGAATAGGCACACTATGACTAACACTCCCAAACGTAGACACGTCCATCTTCCTCCAATGGTGTGTAAACCAAAGCAATGGAGACCAATGCTCTGATACCAATTGTAGGATCGTTGAAGGAAAGAGTGTCTAGAGGGGGGGTGATTAGACTACTCGACAAGATAAAATTTTGTGCCTTAAAGCAATGACAAGTTTTAGTCAAGTTCACAATGGAGATCAAGTCAAGCAACATGCATACATGTCAAGTATCATACTACACATGCAATTTTAGAGTATGGGCAGCGGAAAGTAAATTGCACAAGTAGTAAGGAGGGGTTGAGAAGAGCAAACGCAATTTGGAGACACGGAGATTTTTCTCGTGGTTCCGATAGGTGGTGCTATCGTCAATCCACGTTGATGGAGACTTCAACCCACGGAGGGTAACGGCCATGAGAGTCCACGGAGGGCTCCACCCACGAAGGGTCCACGAAGAAGCAACCTTGTCTATGCCATCATGGCTTACGTCCACGGAGGACTAGCCTTACTCGGGGTAGATCTTCACGAAGTAGGCGATCTCCTTGCCCTTACAAACTTCTTGGTTCAACTCCACATCTTGACGGAGGCTCCCAAGCGACACCTAACCAATCTAGGAGGCACCACCTCCAAAAGGTAATAGATGGTGTTGGTGATGATGAACTCCTTGCTCTTGTGCTTCAAATGATAATCTCCCCAACACTCAACTCTCCTCACTGATTTGGCTGTGGTGGAAGAAGGGATTGAGTGGAAAGCAACTTGGGAAGGCTAGAAATCAAGTTTCATATGGTGGGAGTGGAGGAACTTGATCTCAACACAAGGGTAGGTAGTTTTCTTCTCGTAAATGTAAGGTAGGAGTGGTAGTTCTTTCGATGGCTCTCTCCACGAATGAAGAGGAGGTGGAGGGTATTTATAGCCTCCACACAAAATCCAACTGTTACACACATTTGACCAATCTCGGTCGGACCGAAGTTGACAACTCGGTGAGACCGAAAGTTCAAATCTTGTGAACGTTGGGATTTTCGGTGGGACCGAAAATACAATCTCGGTTAGTCCGATTCTTCCAAAGACTAGGGTTTGCCATTCTCGGTGGGACCGACTTTATCATCTCGGTGACACCGATTTGATTACAGAAGGTTACAGAAGCTTGGCAACACTAGTTTCGGTGAGACCGAGTTTGGAATCGGAAAATCCGAAATTACTAGGGTTTGGCTATATGGCTGAGGTGGTTCATCTCGGTGTGACTGAGTTTATGGAATCGGTGGGACCGAGATTACTTATGAGTGTGTATTGGAAGTGAGAGGTGCTGATAGTCTAGGAGATGTATCACTAAGCACTTGAGCAACAAGATCATTATCATTACCTCATCCCCTTTTAATAGTATTGGCTTTCCTATAGACTCAATGTGATCTTGGATCACTAAACCAAAAATAGAGTCTTGAGCTTTTGCCAATGCTTTCCTTAGCATCCTAGGGGTCCACCTTTCCAGTCCTTTTGCCATGCCAAAGTGATTGACTTTCCTGAAACATACTTGATAAAAGCATTAGTCCAACCACAAAGTATGTTGTCATTAATTACCAAAACCACCTAGGGAGCAAATGTGCTTTCAAAATTGAACTGCAAAAATGTATTATATTAAGGAACCGAGGGTGTAGAGTTCATTCAAATTATGCCGGCAAAGCTAGTCACACCTTTATTAAAATTAATGTTCATTATGTCATTGGAGGAGGTCTGCATGTTTGTCTCTATTGCCCGTCGATTACATACCTGACATGATGATGTAATGGTAAGTTTTTTTGTACAGTGTCACCGAATTGTCAAGGTGGTGATGGCATTTTATTTTAGTTGAATGCACAAAAATGCTTAAAAGAAGAGGAAAGGTCAGGAATGGTTCAATCTTTCGGAAACTAATATGTATGACTTCCTGACATCGGCCGTTGTTGCCTTATTTATTCCTTCAAACAGGTGGTTAGAAACAGTCTTGCTACATTTTCCCAATAAGAAATTGGATCTTATATTTGTGAGTCTATGCTTCAACTAGTGCCACTTTTATAGTAATCACACTTTCAATATCTATGCAAACAGGGATGCTCGATATTAGTGGAACTGCACAAGAAGTCCAAATGGTTTAACATTTTGAGCATTTTTTCTTTCCAAACAGTTATATCCAATTGGTGGCACTATGAGCTGTTCACTACAAAGGTACATGGTTTGCTACTATCTTGCTACTGTTTTTGTACTGTCATTAGATAGTAGTATTAGTGGTTTGCATGTAAATTTATTGTCAGGGTGGACCTACATTGGTGGTGCTGGACATGATTCAATGATTGGATGCTCAATTTTGGTTGTTGCAAACATGGATATCCTTAGTCTGATGAAGAATAGGTGCTATATTTCTGCTCTGTACTAGCAAATTAGTTCACTACCAAGTTGTACAGTGCAACATATGACAGATGCTAAGCGGAACGACTAGCAGAGGCATGTTTAAACCAAAAATACAAGGTGGGGTATATGTTAACTAGTTGGTTGATATTTGTGCAAACAGATGTCTGACAGTTGCTATTTGGTGAACAAACAAAGTGACCTCAATTTTAGTGGAACTGCACAAGAGAATAGTATAGTCACTACATGTAGTGCCATTTGAAAATAGACACGGAAAGATTGGATAGTCACTTCATGGACTGCACAAAAGTAGTATTGTACTATTTATTGGACAACAGTAGGTGCTTCATTGCTTTGTTCTGATTATCCAATGGGCATCCATTTGCCAAAGTTAAAGTTGTATTTCGAAAATAGTCTCGCCGTGTGATTGACAGACGACTAACTCATATTTCAGTGGATGTTCCTCCATCATGTGTGGTTCACTCTCATGGTTCCATCTTTTGGTGAAACCACTTACGTTTGCAAGTGGATATGTAGACTTCATAATCAAATTTGTATTTCACTCTGTACTGAATGTTGGCCCAGAGAAGCATCAATGTTATAGCAAGAACATATGTTTTTTCTTGATCTTTGCTTTAGGAGCTACATATTGTATATATTTGTGAACCATTGAGATGCATTAACATGTTGATCTTATGCATGGGAATCATACTAGTTGGTTGTGAATTTGGGCTATTAATGGGAACATATTACAAAGCCATGCCTGCGAGTCTCGTGTGAACATTTCGAATGGATCGGCTCTTCCTACGGATCGGCTCTTACTACTATGCACAGCATGATCCTTATTTCTCTCGTTTCAAAAAAATGATCCTTATTCCTGTGTGCTCAGTGTTACAAGTTACTAGCAGTTCCTTAATTCTGTCCGCTCAGTGTTTACAAGTTACTGATCGATCACTAGCTAGCCTACTAATACGCTCCTGACAGTTTTAGTTGCGAGCAAGATACAAAGGTGGCAGTTTTTTGAATAAAAAATGCCTACCTCTGAAGAAACTGACATGCTGTTCTGAAGAAAATGACATGCGAATCAAAAGAAACTGCCAGCAAAAATGTTCGCAAATGCCTTATCTCCTAGCAAACGTTCATCATCTATTGTGATCCTACACGTGCACTATCCGACCGACTCGATCCTACATGAATAACCAGCGGATCACACACGTACCTCATCTGGATGAATCAAGTGCACTCATTTGACCGTCATGCTGATGTGCGACCTAGCACGGACGAGACACACCACTGACGCGAGGGGACGGGACGACACAGTCATAATTTTAGTTTTTCTAGTTTTCCACGGCAAGCTAGCGTGCTAAGCCATGCCTGCTTATGCATCGAATTCTAATGACCGTGATGTCCATCGTGTTTCCCGCGACATGCTGGTTCACCTACCTTCCGCCTATAATTAGTGGTTCTCGGCATTCTCCGGTGGCACCATCACCCAACTCGCCCTAACCTCATAAGCCCCCACCAGCCCAACATCGCTCGCCACTTGCCCTTGCTCTCGCCATGTCCGTCATGCCCCCGCCCGTCCTCAATAGGCGACACCGGAGGCAGTCACTGCGGAACTAGTGTTCGGTTTTTCATCGGAAGGCAGACGGAGGGAGGAGGCATTCTATCGGTCTTTAGATGGCAATGCGGAGTATGAGGACTTGTTGGAGCATGACCGCCTGGTGGAGGAGCAGCGTATCATCGATTTGCGCTGCTAGCAGGGCATGGAGCAGTATCACACTGACGCTCTGAGTCGCGAGTAGAGCGCCCACAACTGGGCCGACTACGTGGGGGGGTGGCGCCCAAAAAATAGCCCTAGAGGCTGTCAGGCACGCACATGTTCGTGATGCCAAATTTTACTACCAGCTCGTCAAGTGGGTTTCCTGCTTAGAAGCCGAAGCTTCGGTGGACCACGACGGCATGGAAAGGGCCAACGCGCTCGAGCAACGAGCTCTATCGCACCTCTGGCAAGTACGAGGTGAGGAGGAGGATGTCGGTGCCGGCATTTAGCATGTACGCCAGATGGCGTCCGACATCCTCTAGTTAGCTAAGAGTAAGTTAGTACTTGTACACTGAAGTATTAGTGGGAGTAGATAGTTAACTTGGCTTTGATGGTTGTCAACGTGGAAGTTTAGTACTCTATATCTGGATCAGACATGTTACTTTGCTCTGAATGATGAACTTTCTGTTTGAACGTATGGAATGGCCTGTTATTTTTTTAAATGGGTTATATTTGTCCGCCACGGGTTTAGAGGCTGACTTGCGGGCCTACTAGGTTGACGCGTACACAACCAGGAGATGATTGTATGTGGAGAGGATGACAGCAGGGACCCACCAAGGTCATGGCAGTACGCAAGCAAGTGCCTCCTTATTTCAAGCCAAAAAATGGTTCCTTCTAATGGATTTCTGACATCTGGGTCCCATGCCATTGTCAACGTAATCAATAAACGAGAGAATTGCACAACGAGCGGCTGAGACCAAGGACCCAGCTGCTCGCCCAATTCATTTTGTTTTTGAGACGGAGCAGGGTCTCAACTGGGCTGTGCGGGGTACTCTGGCCAGTCTTGCCAGCTTTTTTTATGTTTACCACAAGACCAGCCCAGTAGGTTTTTTTCTTTCTGAAAATAGCTAGCCCGGTTTTTTTGTTCTTTTGCAGAATACCCAACCGAGGCCTACTTACTTTTGTCAGCCCTGTTGGGCTATAAATCTTTCAAGATGAGGATAGTTTCTTTCGGCTTGCGCAGAAAATGGTCGATCAGTAATGATACATGGGCTGTGTACATTTTTAAAACACAACAAACTGGCAATTAGTTCCAAATTTCTTTTTTTTTCATTTTGAGATTTTAAATTCCACTGATTTTTATGCGTGGACAATTATTTGGATTTTGTATTGATATAAATTTATTTTTAAATTAGTTTGAATGTGACTCGAAATTTCGAGATTAAAAACAGTTCGGACCACACCAAAATATGCAAAATTTCATAGTATTTTTTAACCGTGGCCACAATATGGGCTGTAATGCTAACAAAAACAATATGGGCTCCAAAAAAATCCTTAAGAATTAGCAAATGGACTGTAAATTATTACAAATAATGGCAGATGAGCTGTATGCTGTTTCCGCATATTTGAGGCTGACTTGTGCGCCTACTATAGGTTGACGCGTACGCTTTCCTAAAAAAAATGTTGATGTGTATGCAAGGTTGTGCCAACAACACAAGAGAGCAATGACTATTAGATGTCCATCCAACGGCCGTCATGCTTCCTCAATCTCTGATCTTCCTGCTCTAGCCGCACAAACCAACGCCAGTGGGACTGCCTGCTCCCTCCTTCCATGGCCGGCTGTGCTGCCGTACAGGCCTCATCGGCCCACCCTACTCCCACCGCTGGCCAGGCCATCCCTCTACCCATCCTCACCTCATGTTATTTTTCGGTGATGTCAGCCTCACCCTGCAACCGACCAGTCAGTCCTCGTACTACCCTCAGCATGAGCATCCACTACTGTGGCTTCACCAACTCAGAGTCATTCCCTTCTTGGGCCTCGCTGTCGTCCACCGCATTGGTGCTCTCGGCGCGGTGTGGTCAACATGGTTAACAAACGATAGCCATCGGAAGAGGGATGTAAGTGGAGACGATGACAATAGGGACCCACACAAGCAAGTGCCTCCTTATTACGGGAAAAAATTATTGCTCCTGCTGACAGCTGGGACCCACCAGCAAAATCTTGGCACAATAGGAAGTGCCTCCTTATTATGCGAAAAGACTATTCCTCCCGATGACAGCTGGGACCCGGCGGATTTGGTGGCTGACTTGTGGGCCTACTAAGGTGACGCGTATGCAGGACTTTGTCAACTTAGTCAACAAATGATTCTAGCAGCTAGACCGTTGATGTTAATCCAACAGCCATGCTACTTCTTCAACCTCTGACCTTCTTGCACCAGCCGCCCAAACCAGCACCAGCGGGACCGCCTGCTCCTGCTCCCGTGGGCGGCAGTACTGCCGCGTAGGCCTCACCGCCCCACCCTAATCCCACCACTGGCCAGGCCTTCCCTCTACTCACCCGCACCTCGTGTTATTCTCTGGCAACGGCAGCCTCACACCACAGCAGAACCAATGAACCCTCGTACTCCCCTCCGTGTGGGCATCCACTGCCCCGTCTTCCTCGTCTCCGCATTGTTCCCTTAGCAGGCCTCGCTGTCGTCCACCGCCTTGGTGCTCCCCGTGCGGCGTGGTCAATGTTGTCAACGAACGACGGCCATCGGAAGACGACTGTACACCGTGAGGTTGACAGCTGGATCCACCAGCTACATCTTCGCACGTAAGGAAGTGCCTCCTTATTATGCGCAAAAAATATGATTCCTCCCCCAGATAGCTGGGACCCACCACATATATTTTCGCACGCAAGGGAGTGCCTCCTTATCCTCCCTAACAGCTGGGACCCACCTAGTCGAACCGTACATAGGGTTTTCTGCCTGGTCACGAACGTGTATGTATATAGTGGTTGATCGGTCTCTCTGCGAGGATGAACAATGGCCGAGTAAGTAGCGGCATGTGTCGTAGTAGAGCCCCCGACGTAGCAGTTCAGGCAGTCCCGTCTAAATCGTGTATGCGTACCTATAGCCACACGGCAAAAAATACGGCCACGTACGTACATATGGGCAGGGTCTCGAACGCCTACTCACGCATATGTACGGCCAATGCTCGTGTACATGGAGAGGCAACGAACGATAGTTCATCGGAAGCCAACTCGCTGGGTCAGAACAGAGAAACTGCGACGTGTTCATTGGGAGGCAAAGAAATGTGTCGTGTTCATCGGGAGCCAACCGTCTTGGACAGAACAACCTAAACAAGCTCTGAGGTACCGCAGAACGGAGGAAACGACCTTCTGTTTGACCGCATATGGTCGAAACAGGGTCCTGTTCATCGGAAGGGTCTGGCATACCGCAAAATGGAGGAAACAGACTACTATTTGAGTGCCTATGGTCGAAACGGGGTCCTGTTCATCAGGATGCAAAACGGCGGAAACGGAATTCTGTTGGAGCGCCTACGGTTGAAACGGGATCCTGTTCATCCACCGTCTACTGCCTCGCTCTAGCCTCCACGGGCTACTATTCATACACCGTTGACTACCTCGCTCCAGCCTCCACCTGCTACTATTCATCCATCGCGTCTTCCTCCTGCCTCCATGGGCTACTGTTCGTCCAGCCTCCACCAGCTACTGTTCAACCAGCCCTCCATGGGGGCCTGTTCATCCACCCCCAACCGGCTCGGGTGTGGCGGCCTCCTCGATCGGAGTCATGTTCATCTAGCAGCAACAGCCTACTACGACCACGGGGTCCTGTTCATCCAAGCCCCATCGGGAACTGTTTGTCCAACCCCCAACAATGGTCACTATTCATCAAGAGGCAGCTGGTTCGATCGGCTTCAGTTAGCAGCAGTAGCGAAGGAAACGCTCGGGTTCAGTTAACAGCCAAGAGATCGATCGCTCGGGTTCAATAATGTAGCTAGTGGAATCACTCGGGTTTAGTAAGGGAACGCCTTCCTCAGGTTCAGTTAGAGCCAATGCCTCGCAAACACACGCGCCTACATACAAGAAAAACGCGCAAACCACAGTGCATCGCTCGGCCCCGACCACCCACCGTAACCGGGAACTCCCCAAAATTTTCCTCGCCCTTGCTTCTACCATGATTTTTTCGTCATGGACGCCCCAAAGAATGTCATGCAGGTGCGTCCCCGGCCCGCCTAGGACGAAAAGCCATTTTCTATCATGATTTTTTTGTCATAGAAGTAGGAGCCCACCACATCTATGATGATACGTGGTTTTGTCACAATTATCATCATAGAAGTGTCATAAGCATGACAGGATTTTTTTCCATTCGGGCCAAAATGTCATGAATGTGTCTTTTTTTTTGTAGTGCCTTGGGACAAATAACTTTCTTCTGTGACAAAACACTTTTTACTAAACAACTAACTTTATTATCTTGCAATTTACTCTAGTTTTATTCTTGCAAAGTAGTTCTAGCATCACACCTACAAAATAGTTTCATACTTGTTTTAGGTAAAGCAAACATTAAGTGTGCGTAGAGTTGTATCGGTGGTCAATAGAACTTGAGGGAATATTTTTTCTACCTTTAGCTCCTCGTTGGGTTCGACACTCTTATTTATCAAAAAAGGCTACAAACGATCCCCTATACTTGTGGGTTATCAGAACCGACTAGTGCAAAAGACTTGACTGTTAGGATTTTTGGTGAAACCGATCAGAATGGCTCGGTGTGACCGAACTGCAATGTCTAGGCAGGAACTTATTTCAGTAATTCTGATCGTTTCAACTCGGTAATTGTGAAATGAAACAACTTCACTACAGAAACTTGGTCAGGCCATCTCGGTGGGACCGAGATCTATTTTGGCTGTACCGAAATGTTAGGGTTTGGCATGTGGCAGTGTATGAGTCATCCCAGTGGGTCCGGATAGGAACTTTTTGGTGGGACCGAGATGGAATTTAGGGTTTTAGATGAAAGTGCAGTGGAGAAGTAGCTGAAGAGTTTGGAGCAATACTAGTAAGCACTTGAGCAATTGAGTCATGACAAAAAGCTCATCCCCTTTTAATAGTATTGGCTTTCCTATGGACTCATTGTGATCTTGGATCACTTAACCAAAAATGTAGAGTCTTGGAGCTTTGTCAAACTTTGTCCTTAGCATTTTGATGGGTCCATGATCACTAATCCTTGCTATGCCAATAATTGATCTTCTCTAAAATCTATTATCAACGAGAATTAGATCAATGACTTATATGTTGTTATTAATCACCAAAACCACCCGAGGATTAGTTGCACTTTCACAGAGCTCTGGAGAACTTCGTGTTTTATAAGTTGTTTTAGGGTGTTCTTTGTTATTCTGGCTCTTTATGCATGTGTTAGTGTGTGCTTGTACGGGTCAAGGACTTTGTATTAGTTTGTGATTTGAATACAAGCATACTCTCTAAAAGAAGGATGATTTTGTTTCGAAATTAAATAAGGCATGGGCCAGCTAAGGTGGTTCATAGGGAAAACCAACAGAAAATATCAACAAACCAGAAAATGAAGGTGGTGGGATGGAGAGGGTAGATGAAAAAAGGGATGGCCAATAGAACATTATGCATTTTAATGTAGGAAAGATGCAAAAGACATGCATTTTCTCCACACACAAAATACGAAAGAGGTGCAAGTGCACGTGGGTGTCTTTTTTGGAGTCTTTCTAGTGTCCGGGGTGGACATGTGTCCTCGGGCTTTCTCCGCTACAACGACGTTTGCTCCGGAGCCGGCACGGAGCTTTGGAGGTAGTCCAGGAGTGGATGCAGACTGTGATCTGCATCAACAGCATCTGGAAGATGGTGGATCGCGTGTTGGGTTCATGGTTCATCGATAGCATGTATGGTTTTCTCTTCTGACGTGTTAGTCGTGTGGCGGTGCTAGATCTAGAGTTTGATGGTGTGTCTGAGGTGTTGCTACAGTCTAATTCATTTAACGTAATGTGTTTGCTTTTGGTGAGCCACCTTGGAGGTCCGTAGAGCTGCATATCAGCGATGGAGACGCTTCGAGCTCGGGTGTGAAGGTGGTCCATCATCTTTTTCTGTGGTGGCTGTTGTAGTGATGCCAGAGGCAGGTGACGAGTGTTGGTGTCAATCTCAGAGGATTCTTCGTCTTAATTATAATTTAATTCTTGGCTGGTGTTCCTTTGTGCAAAGGCTAACGATCTGCTATCTTTTTAGTATTGCCAGGTCGGCGTGTCCATGGCTTGACTAATCGTTATGATATAAATGAGACACATATTACCATGTAAAAAGAAGAGTCTTTCTAATGTTGAGCATGGTACATTTGCTAATAAAATTATTTTTTCTTTTATCGTGGTGGTACCATGGAGCAAAAATTATTGCGTTCTAGTAGAACCGATTAACTGAATCCGATGTCTATATAATTGTGTTGTGTTTCTTTTGTTGTTTTTTTGTTTGAGGTGAAATTCAACAATATGGTGAAGATCTTATTGGTCGATATCCACCACTCCTAGGGGATTATCCCAGCTCAAGTCCATTCATCGCGCAATTTTCCTTCTTTTTCGGATGCGCGACTCATGGAATCTTTAGAAAACCCTTATTGGCAATTAAGATCGTGAGATTGAACAAGTGACAATGTATGTCTTCCGGTCCAATTGCAATATATTACGAGTTGATATCATATCACAGAGAAGATGTCTCCAGTAATTTTCATTATAGTTCTTGTTGTAAGAGTTGCTTTGTAATTTCTTGAATCCTGGATACGAAACATTGTACATATAATGATCGTCGAGTATAAAAAAAGTTACACTGGGCTAGAAAAGCTGCCAACTTTAGCAGTAAACTAGATGGATACGCGTGCTTTGCCGCGCCAGGAAGTCCTGCCATGATCTATCAGTTACACCTTTTTATACAATTTTAGTTCATTCCTCTGAAATCTGATAATATCTGGAGCATGCTAGGGAAAAAACATCACACAAATATTTAAACATGACCAACCAAGAATAATACTGATAGTACATCTTAGGTAGTGCATAAAAGGAAAACAAATTTAGAAGTTCTGAGTCAAAAAGTTAGAATAGTAGTTCCGATCCACACTCTTCCTACTGCACACCTATCTAACAAAACAAACATCTATTTGGCTGCATATAGCATAGATAAATATTGTTGGTAGCTAGTTGACATTGGTTAAGAGTGAACAATGTTGTCATTTACATGGGTTCTCGAAGGGGTCATCTACAACCTCTAAAATACCCTTTGTCAGGAGGACACAATCTATCGAAAGCCTTTGATGCATATAGAAGGGTAACACCACCACATCCTGCATAACCATTAAAGATGAACCATATTCTCAGGATAGTAATGCATAAGATACAAACTGAATAGGAGAAATGAACACCAAAAGCAAGATACTCCCTCCATTCACAAATATAAGATGTTTTGGATATTCCAAAATGGACTACATACAGACTGAAATGAGTGAACAAACACACTAAACGTGTCTATATACATCCAATGCAGATTTTTTTAGAACATATTATATTGATGAACGGAGGGAGTATAAATTTGCTAGGATCAATGAACACCAAAAACTATTCAAAGCCATATTCAAAGTTTACATGGTGTAGTACCTGGCACGATACCCTCTTCAACAGTAGCTTTATTGGGCATTAAGTGCATCTGTTACTCCATCCACGCTTACTTCAAATTTACTGGCTCCTCCAATCTGTAGGATAGGTCACAATACATAGGTGAAAACATATATCAACAACTTCAGGAAGCCACATGTATGAACCAGTCATAACAACAGAAAAGATTTAGCATGCAACGAATCACATATTATTACTATTAACAGTCCGCCAGCAATGCAATAGTATCTGCAAGCAGAGAGGCAAGACACACACCCATTTTCAGTCAATAGAGTATTGTGAAATGCTAGTCTGAGATAACATTAACACGTTTAGCATATTTATCAAAAATAGGTAATGATAATTGTAAAATAGCAAATAAACCTTTTCACTACTTGCCATGCTTGAGTAATTGAATTCTTGGAACATCTGCAAATGCACAATGCCAGATTGACTTGGCTCACTAAGACAGGTTTGAAAATAGGAGACACGACGACTCCAATTTGGTGCCTACAAAAGTGTAAACGGTATCACATCACTAGGGGAAAACGAATCAAAAGCAGATTTAAAGTAGCCCCAGGGACTCCAATTTGGTGCCTACAAAAATCAAATACGCGACACTATAACATTGACAACACAAGTTCTTCCAATAATCCAATAAGCCTTGAAATTTTTGGTGGTACAGCTCCAACCAAAGGATAGACTCTACAAGCAAAATGTCGTCTTGCTTTTCCAACCAAATCTTCAACAAGATCACCAAAAGGACATCCCAATTGTTTAGCATGAATCAGTTGCACAAAAGTCAACCAAAATCATATAAGGATCGCAAACTTCTTTTGTGTTTACGTCTTTGGTTGACATACACAAATGTTTAGATTTCCCACCATTGTTATTCAATGTGCTATCTATCTAGAGGGGATAGCTGTGCAAAAACCACCAAGATGCATTCATGAAAACCTTACTGGTTTAATTATCGATCAAAAAATGCATGATCAAAGCAAGATAAATACAAATAAGGTTCTTGCTTGTCGGAACTTCCACAGATAAATCAATAATGGAAGGTAGGGGAACAAAAGATAGTTCTCGTGAGTCCTCACTTAAGAATCTTTGTTTTGGGAAGGAGAAAACCCTGGCCTTTGCATTCGGCGATTGGAATCTTCTCACTGATTAACAAAACATGGATACATTTTCAAAATAAACATATATGGAAGGAAATTACAGCTGGGAAAGGATTTTTTTATTTCCAACATAGTATTAGATATATGATGCACAACATAAGATTCAGCAACATCACAACAGGGAATCTGAATGTAGCAATTTACATCTGCGAGGGCGAACATTTAAGGTCTATTTTTTTTAACAAAATGTAAGTCTACTCACGAAAACTTATGGAATTCAATTATTAAAAAAATGAAAAGACATAAATCGATTGATTTGGATCGGCTTAGGCCCATGGTTTTAGTTTTCTGCACATGTAGAAAGATGATTAGTACATCTGCAAGCTGTACATGATAAACTAAACACACAATTGGCTGAGGTTCCGTTTTGTGCACAAATAGAGACTACAGAGATGATTAAAACGGAAAAAGTCCATTTTAAATCCTGAACTCATAGAGGTTCGGCGAAACAAACCCTCAAGTCGAAATCCCGGTCGATTGCACCCTGAACTATGCAATCCCGGTCTAAACTGAACCCTGGAGTCGTTTGGCAAACCAGGATCAATGACGTGTCACAGGATGGCCGGGATTGGTGCCATTTCGCTGCACTGTTCCCCATTGGGCCGGCCGCTTTAGTTTTATTTTTCCTTCTTTTAAAACGTGGAGTTTTTTTATTCTTTAATTAAAACTGCAAAAAAAAAGAGCATAGGGTGACTCGAACCCATGACCTGCTGCTGTTAGTCGACGGCAGTAACCACCAGGACAGCACATCATTGCTCACTTTCTCCATGTTTCCTCTTTTTCTTCTTTCTTTTTCTGTTCTTTTTCTGTTTTTTATTTATATTTTTCATTTTTAATTTTTTGTTAAATTCGTGGACATCTTAGTAGGGAATACCAAACGAAAAAACCTCGTGAACCAATTTTTCAAAAGGAAAAAGGCCGCGGTTTTTTTATAAAAATTTCATGGATTTAGAAAAAATTCAAATGTTTTCAAAAGAAGTTCACAAATTTTCAAAAGAAGAGTTCTCAGAATTTTGAAAGAAGTTGTAAAAATGAAAAGAGTTCGTGGATTTGAAAAATAAATTTTCATCAAAGTTAGAAAAAGTTCATCAAATTTGAAAAAATGTTAGTTGACTTGAAAAGTTCATCAAATTTAGAAAATTTTCATTATTTTGAAACAGCTCATGAATTCAAAAAACTTGAAAAAAGTTCAGAGAAACGAAAAAAATTCATAAACTCAAGAAAAGTTCACGATATTGAAAAAAGAAGAAAAACGGCCAAAAAAAACAAATAAGTTGTAATCTAGCACAAAAAAGTGATCGTTATTAAAAATACAATAAAAGAGTAATCCATCACGAAGTGGATGTTGTCCCGGATGGTTAGCGCGCTCGTACATTGCCTGTGAGGTACTGGGTTCGAAACGTCACGGCGCACGTTTTTTAAACATTTTGCAGAAAAACGTAAAGAAAAAAGAATATGATGGGCCGGCCCAGTGCGCGCTGTGGTTAATATCGCTGCTGCTTGGTCCGCGAGCCATACAAATCCCTGCCACGTTAGCGTTTTTATGTCTCAAATGATGTCAAGGTTCGATTTAGACCGGGATTGCATAGTTCAGGGTGCAATCGACCGTGATTTCGACTTGAGGGTTCATTTCGCCAAACCTCTACGAGTTTAGGGTTTAAAATGGACTTTTTCCGATTAAAACACATGGAAGAAGAGTGGTACTGAACTACTGATTAACACTGACAAGAACTATCCTTACATACACCAGTTCAGTTTTATGCACACGTACATAGATGATCAGTACAGGTTAAGGGGAAAAAGAAATTGGCTGGGACATATATTTCTTTGGATTACCTCCTTGTAGCCAGAAAAGCCAGCTGAGCTGTTGCCATTGTTCTGGTCCAACAACCTCACTAGCGTACCTCTCGTGCATCCTCGGCAGTCAGCACCACCGCTGGATTTGTCCGGCTCACCATCGAGCACCGTGGTCTCGTGTTCATCGGGTCATCTAGGTCCATCACTTCTGCTATGTCGAATGGCATGGAAAAAATATCTTCTGTCGATGCAGCATCCCCACACCCTTCCATCGCCTCCTGCGCACATGGCTAGCCGCCGCGAATCAAAAAGTTGAATCAAGAAAAATGGTGGTGGGGATTGGCTGGGTAATAGGAAAAGAACAACATTGGGAACCATACCTATGGAACAACAACGGTGCTCGGTCCAGAACGACGGTGAATATGCCCGGCTATGTAGACGATTAACACTGGCAATAGGAGTTGCAAGAGATGCACATGATTTGGAGGAGGCGCCCAGCGGCGGCGCTAGGGGTTGGCAGTAGTGGGGGTTGGGGAATGACCAAATTGATTGATTTGGATCGATCGCTCCCAGTCGCTTCGCTCGATGAAGAACCTCGTCATTGTTGGGTTGGGCTACTACATCTAGATGGGCTCAGGCTCCTCTCCCTTGGGGAGGGCGCGGCGCGCTGCGGCGTGTTGGGGTCGCAGAAGGCAAGAGGAAGGGCGAGTGATGCTGGGAACAGAAGAAGGAACAGGTGGCAATGGCAATAGCGATGAAGAGAATCGACCATCCCAAAACCAGACCTACTTACCGCCTACACAAACTTTTCCTGAAAAAAACTTACTGCCTACATATTTCCGATGCACCAGAAGCTCTCATTTCCTAAGAGCTTATAGCGATAAGAGCCTCACCACCTAAAGAGGTTTATCTAGCGTGAACCATTATGAAATGAAGTTCTAAAAAGTTGAAAATCATACTTACTTTTTATTGATGTTATAAGTTAGTTTAGAAGAGGGAAAAATATGTGGTGATAGAAAAATAAAAAATGATATCCAGAAAATGTCTGTTGGAGATGTTTTCTCAGCAGACATGCTGATTACCTTTCGATTCTCTAGTGCAAATCGAGACGCAAGACCTATACCACGTCAGCTTTTCATAAGTGTTCGATATAAATATTGTCTTGACGAACACCCTATCCCTTGTCCTCTCCAAGAAAATACTAGGCACATGCGCAGGGTGGGGGTCTCAAACAAGCGACCTTCAGCAGGCAGTGGTGGAGCTTCGTGGGGGCCATCCTGGGCTGCCCTCCAGCTCATGAAGAAATCGTTGATTATATTATTGGGCCATGAATCCTGAAAAATCAGCACATATCTCATAATTTTGCCCTCCTTGGCCCATTGCCCCCACCAAAGCTTAGGCCCAAGCTCCGCTACTGCCTGTTGGAGTGGCGACACACTTACCACTTGAACTAAAGCGGTTTGGTGAACACAAATGGTTAAGAAACTTTATGTATGTGAAGCCAAATCATTTTTTAAATCATTTTGTCATTAGAATTTTTTTCGAGAATCTTGATTATTTGCCATGTTTGAAAGAACAAAAATCCCTATTCTTATAGGGGAGTCTTTCTAATGTTGCCATTCATCTTTATTACACGCACATGTCAATTTATTTTTAAATTACAACATGACATTTTTTTGTCTTCCTACACATAACAATATTTAGGTCTTTTTGTAATGCCCCCGTGGCAAAATTAGGTAAATTTAATCATGTAGCGACCACGATCACAATGGACCGATGTCTCTGTGCTTAAGTGTCATCCCTGGATCGGTATGCTGACACACACAGTATTCGAGGAATTATAACAAAGTTCAACCACACACTTATTACATCAAGGTCCTTATAAAGAGCATTTATTACACAAATAATATGGCGGAAGGCCATCTAAACAAAATAACTGCGGAAGTTTCAAAGATAAATGAGTCCATCAAACTTCAACGACATAGCTGAGTGCATGACAACGACCTAGCGCACCTTATTCTTCGTCGGTAAAGTCTGCAACATGAGATGTTGCAGCCGTGTAGGTCAGCACATGGAATATGCTGGCAGAGTTACACTGTAGAGCAAATGAATAAAACTATGTCTACATGCATATTTGGCTGGTGGAGGATCTAACTTTATTTTTTTTGCATAAATCTAACTTTTCCCTACAACAAAGCAATAAATTTTATTCACTACAAAGTTTTTACCAATATTGAGAAGGTTCCTCCAACTCAAATCCCACAATTAACCAAGTATCACCCAATACATTAATTATAGAGTGATGAGATCAACATAAATATACACTTCCAGATACTCAATTTGTCCATAACCGGGGACACGGCTAACCATGATTAGTTTATACACTCTGCCGAGGTTGCGCACTTTCCCCACAAGACTCAACCGCATCCATGATAATTGTATGTTGTTCATGATGATTGTATTAACCGGAAACCGTAATACATGTGTGAATACATAGACCGTAATATGTCCCTAGTAAGCCTCTAGTTGACTAGCTCGTTGATCAATAGATGGTTGTGGTTTCCTAACCATGGACATTGGATGTTGTTGATAACGGGATCACATCATTAGGAGAATGATGTGATGGACAAGACCCAATCCTAAGCATAGCACAAGATCCTGTAGTTCGTTTGCTAAGAGCTTTTTCTAATGTCAAGTATCATTTCCTTAGACCATGAGATTGTGCAACTCCCGGATACCGTAGGAATGCTTTGGGTGTACCAAACATCACAACGTAACTGGGTGGCTATAAAGGTGCACTACAGGTATCTCCGAAAGTGTCTGTTGGGTTGGCACGAACCGAGACTGGGATTTGTCACTCCGTATGACGGAGAGGTATCTCTGGGCCCACTTGGTAATGCATCATAATAATGAGCTCAATGTGACTAAGGAGTTAGTCACATGATCATGCATTACGGAACGAGTAAAGAGACTTGCCAGTAACGATATTGCACGAGGTATGGGGATATCGACGATCGAATCTCGGGCAAGTAACATACCGGTGGACAAAGGGAATTGTATACAGGATTGATTGAATCCCTAACATCGTGGTTCATCCGATGAGATCGTCATGGAACATGTGGGAGCCAACGTGGGTATCCAGATCCCGCTATTGGTTATTGGACGGAGAGATGTCTCGGTCATGTCTGCATGGTTCCCGAACCCGTAGGGTCTACACACTTAAGGTTCAGTGACGCTAGAGTTGTTATGGGAAATTGTATCTGGTTGCCGAAGGTTGTTCAGAGTCCCGGATAAGATCCCTTACGTCACAAGGAGTTCCGGAATGGTCTGGAGGTAAAGATTTGTATATGGGAAGTCCAGTTTCAGTCACCAGAATGGTTTTGGGGGTTATCAGTATTGTACCGGGACCACCAAAAGGTGTCCGCGGGTCTACCGGGTGGGGCCTCCTGCCCCCGGGGACTTAATGGGCTGAACAAGGGTGGGAACCAGCCCCCTAGTGGGCTGGAGCGCCCCCCAAGGGCCCAAGGCGCCTAGGGTTGGAAACCCTAGGGGGTGGGGGCGCCTCCCACCAAACTTGGGGGGCAAGTCCCCCCCTTGGCAGCCGCCCCCCTTATAGATGGGATATAGTGGGGCCGGCCCCTTCCCCCTTCACCTATAAATAGTGGGGGGTGGGAGGGCTGCCACACCCTTCCCCTCGCGCAGCCCCTCCCTCCTCCAACACCTCCTCCTCCTCCGTAGAGCTTGGTGAAGCCCTGCAGGAAAACCGCAAGCTCCACCTCCATGCCGTCGTGCTGCTGGAGCTCTCCCTCAACTTCTCCTCTCCCCACGCTGGATCAAGAAGGAGGAGACGTCCCCGGGCTGTATGTGTGTTGAACGCGGAGGCGTCGTCCATTCAGCGCTAGATAGGATCTTCCGCGATTTGAATCGCCACGAGTACGACTCCGTCAACCGCGTTATTGTAATGCTTCCGCTTAGCGATCTTCAAGGGTATGAAGATGCACTCCCTCTCTCTCTTGTTGCTAGAATCTCCTAAATTGATCTTGGTGACACATAGGAAAATTTTGAATTATTACTATGTTCCCCAACAGATAGTGCAACTTATCTGTGGCACTGCCGTTTGGGTGATATCGATGTAAAGCGCATGACGAAACTCCATGTTGATGGAATTTTGGAATCACTTGATTATGAATCACTTGGTGCTTGCGAACCGTGCCTCACGGCCAAGATGACTAAAACTCCGTTCTTCGGAACAATGGAACGAGCTACTGACTTATTGCAAAATAATACATACGGATGTATGCGGTCCAATGAGTGTTGAGGCTCGTGGCGGGTATTGTTATTTTCTTACCTTCATAGATGATTTGAGCAGATATGGTTATATCTACTTAATGAAGCATAAGTCTGAAACATTAGAAAAGTTCAAAAAAATTTAGAGTGAAGTGGAAAATCATCGTAACAAGAAAATAAATTTCCTACGAATTGATCGTGGAGGAGAATATTTGAGTTACGAGTTTGGTCTTCATTTGAAACAACATGGGATAGTTTCACAACTAACGCCACCTAGAACACCATAGCGAAATGGTGTGTCCGAACATCGTAACCATACTTTATTGGATATGGTGCGATCTATGATGTCTCTTACTGATTTACCACTATCGTTTTCCGGTTATGCTTTAGAGACGACTGCGTTCACTTTAAATAGGGCACCATCAAAATCCATTGAGACGACGCCTTATGAACCGTGGTTTGGCAAGAAACCAAAGCTGTCGTTTCTTAAAGTTTGGGGCTGTGATTCTTATGTGAAAAAACTTCAACCTGATAAGCTCGAACCCAAATCGGAGAAGTGCATCTTCATAGGATACCTAAAGGAGACTGTTGGGTACACCTTCTATCACAGATCCGAAGGAAAGATATTTGTTGTAAGAATGGATCCTTTCTAGAGAAGGACTTTCTCTCGAAAGAAGTGAGTGGGAGGAAAGTAGAACTTGATGAGGTAATCCCTTATTTGAAAGTAGTTCATCACATAAATCAATTCTAGTGATTCCTGCACCAATTAGTGAGGAAGCTAATGATGATGATCATGAAACTTCAAATCAAGTTACTACCGAACTTTGTAGGCTTCCAGAGTAAGATCCACACCAGAGTGGTACGATAATCATGTCCTGGAAGTCATGTTACTAGACCATGGTGAACCTACGAACTATGAGGAAGCGATGATGAGTTCAGGTTCTGCGAAATGGCTTTAGGCCAGGAAATCTGAGATGGGATCCATGTATGAGAACAAAGTGTGGACTTTGGTGGACTTGCCCGATGATCAGCAAGCCATAGAAAATAAATGGATTTTCAAGAAGAAGACTGACGCTAACGGTAATGTTACTGTCCACAAAGCTCGACTTGTTGCGAAAGGTTTTCGACAAGTTCAAGGAGTTGACTACGATGAGACTTTCTCACCCATAGCAATGCTTAAGTCTGTCCGAATCATGTTAGCAATTGCCGCATTTTATGATTATGAAATTTGGCATATGGATGTCAAACCGCATTCTGAATGGATTTACGGAAGAAGAGTTGTATATGATACAACCGTAAGGTTTTGTTCATCCAAAGGGTGCTAACAAAGTGTGCAAGCTCCAAATGATCCATTTATGGACTGGTGCAAGCTTCTCGAGTTGGAATAAAAGCTTTGATAGTGTGATCAAAGCATATGGTTTTATCTGCACTTTTGGAGAAGCCTCAGATTTACAAGAAAGTGAGTGGGAGCTCAGAGCATTTCTAATATTATATGTGGATGACATATTGTTGATGTAAATGATATAGAATTTCGGATAGTATAAAGGATACCTGAATAAGAGTTTTTCCATGAAAGACCTCGGAGAAGCTGCTTACATATTGGGCATCAAGATCTATAGAGATAGATCAAGACGCTTAATTGGACTTTCACAAAGCACATACCTTGATAAAGTTTTGAAGAAGTTCAAAACGGATCAGTCAAAGAAAGGGTTCTTGCCTGTGTTACAATGTGTGAAGTTGAGTCAGACTCAATGCCCGACCACTTCAGAAGATAGAGAGAAAATGAAAGTCATTCCCTATGCTTCAGCCATAGGTTCTATCATGTGTCGGCGTTCTGGGAACGGGGGTCCCCAGACTTGCCTGCCTGCGGTCCACGGCGTGGCTCCACCAGCGGCCCAGTACGGCCCGTCTTTGTCAGCCAACACTCAAGACCCTCGCGAGGGGCCAAGCCTCGCGAAGCAGACGGCACAAGGCCTCCTCAGGAGCGGCCTCACTAGGCAGGCTCGTGAGGGGGTGGAGAGATCAAGGCAGGGGGTACCTCGTGAGGTTCCCTTGACGCAAACCATGACGACCAAGGCCAGGCGGGCGCTAGCGTGCAGTGTCCTCGTTTCCCCTTTGGTGCTAAGGGGGCAAGCGCAGGCGCGGAGTATCGAGGCATCAAGCAAAGGTTTCGATATCGGTGCAACAAGACCAAGACCAGCATGACAGCAGGACGGAGGTCATCGTGGAGCCCAACACGGCGTCACCACCAGAGCATTTGATAGGCGAAGACCACCTTTAGTCAGGATAGCTCGTACTAGGTGTCCCCTTTCAAATTGGCCGTTGTTGGATCCCTTCCCGCTCAATATTTGGGGAGAGGACCAGGGCCTCTATAAATAGGACTAGCCACCACAATAGAAAGGAGACGGGAAACAAACTCAGTTCATCCTCGCACCCACCAAGCACAAGAACACCTCTCCTCAGGAGACTGTTCTTCCCGTGTACCATTCATCATCAGCCCAAGAGGCAATCCACCACCACCACACTGGAGTAGGGTATTACACCACAACGGTGGCCCGAACCAGTATAAATCTTGTGTCTATTGCGTTGTGAGTTCATCGAGCTAAGCTTAGATATCGCGGCGAGGCTGAGGGCGAGATTCGGTAGGGGGAAATCTTTGTGCGCACCCTAGTGTTCGAACCTCAAGGGCTTTGCCGGAACCCTAAATCCGACATTTGGCGTGCCAGGTACGGGTGCGCCGAAGTCTTCCTTCAGCTGATCCGCGTCCCATCGCTTCATCGCATCCATGTCTGACGCCCGCCGAGCCCGCGTGAGTGTCGGGCCGCTCTCGCCGTGCGTGTCGCCCAAACTGCTCCTGTCGGCGGACCTCCCCGTCATTCTTCGTTGCCTGCCGCCAACGCCGCCACCGGCCCGGCGGGGAACGAGCAGCAAGCATCCTCGCTGCACCCCTCGGTGTGGCGGGACGGCCGCATCGCCACTCCGTCGCTGACCCCAGCCGGCTCGTCATCCCATGCTCGTCGTGCCCCCACAGACGCGCAGGCCATGCTGCTTATGGCGTGTGAGCTCCTACGTTACCGCCCCATCGATGACCTCTACGAGGAATGGCTCGCTCGCATCACCGAGCTTGTTAGGAATGCAGGGGGCTCTCCCGCGCCGTCCCTCTTGTTGCCTCGCCCTCCGCCAGGTACGGGCGACGTGGCTCATGGACTGCCTCCACCACCTCTGCCTCAAGAGGGTGCCCTGCTGCCAAGGCAAGCGGCCCCTGGGCGTGACTCACCGCGTCCGGCGCCCGCGCGAGAAGAAGGAAGCTGTCAAGAAATCCCTCGGCCTCAAAAAGGCGCCCCCGTACTCCCAGCACCGGCGCGACAAGACCGCGTACTGCCTATGGCAGCGGTGCGCGGGTACCATCAAGAGCAATCTCTGCATCAGCAAAGGGCCCCGATGACCATAGCAGGCTGCCGCGCCTTCACTCCCGAGCTGCGTAGCGTCGCCTGGACGGGCAAGTTCAAGCCGGACCTGCCTCCTCGCTATGACGGCACCCTCGACCCCGTGGAGTTCTTGCAGCTCTACGAGCTGAGCATCGAGGCAGCCAACGGCGACGAGAAAGTCATGGTGAATTGGTTTCCCATGTCACTCAAGGATGGTGCCCGCTCGTGGCTCCTGAACCTGCCTCCTGGCTCGATCTCCTCCTAGGACGAGATGCGTAGCTGCTTCATCGCCAACTTCCAAGGCACTTGCGACCACACCCCGGCCGCGGGAGACCTCTGCCGCATCAGGCAGCAGCCCGGAGAGACCCTGCAGAAATACATCCAACGCTTCAACTGCGTCCGCCACAAGATCCCCAAGGTGACAGACGAGGCCATCATCTCAGTGTTCTCTGATGGTGTCTGTGACGTCAATATGAAGGAGGAGCTCGCCATCCACAGGGAGTTGTGCACATCCCTAGAGTTGTTCAACCTGGCGACCAAGTGCGCAAGAGCTGAAGAGGGACGCCTCTCCCTCCTCGAGCTCCCGGCTGCCGACCCGGAAGAAAAGAAGACCAAGGCCAAGGACGTGAAGCGCAAGGGAGTGGCCGTGCTCGCAGCGGAACCAGACACGAAGTGCGGCAGGGACCAGCCGGAGTCGTCCAAGGGCAGCCGACCATTCTGCACCTACCACAACCTCCACACCCACAACACCAACGATTGCCAGGAGCTTAGGGCCGTTCGAGAAGGACGCTTCAGTCGACGCCCCAAGTGCAACGACCGGGGCTAAGGTCAGGGAGGAGGACATGGCGGAGGACGATGGGACGACCGCGGCCCTTGCCAGGAGTGGCGTGACCGACCTCGTGAGGATCGCTGGCAGGACCAGCCTCGTGAGGGTGCCCGGAGGGATCAGCCTCGCGGGGACTGCCCCCAGGGGAACGTAGGCCTTCCTCTGCTGCCGCTGCCACCAAGAAGGAATGACGACCATCATCAAGACGAGGGGGCTGGGGGCTTCCAGGAGCCATGTGCTATTGCTTGCATCTTGGGCGGGGCTCAGGCCCCAGCCTCTCAGCGTATCTTCAAGCAGTTTGCTCGCGAGGTGAACGCATCCCTCCCCAGGCTCGAGGCCACGCGCCCGCTCAGGTGGTCCAAGTGCACCATCACCTTCAGCTCGGCAGATCAACTCAAGTGCGCAGCTACTGCTCGCGTTCTCTCGATGCTCTGTTCACCCGTCATAAGCAACGTGCAAGTCACCAAGACCCTCATCAATGGCAGCGCAGGGCTTAACGTCCTGTCCATTGAGATGTTCGACAACCTTCAAGTGCCACACAATCAGCTTCAGCCCACCAAGCCCTTCTCAGGAGTTACCAACAGTTCCACCACCCCGATAGGGCAGGCCCGCCTCCCTGTCACCTTCGGACAGCGTGACAACTACTGCACAAAGCTCATCGACTTCGACGTCGCCCACATCCACCTGTCGTACAATGCCATCCTCGGGTATGCAGCCCTGGCCAAGTTCATGGCAGTGACCCACCATGGCTACAATGTCCTCAAGATGCCAGGAAGTGGCGGAATCATCACAGTCCCCTGCGAAGAGAGAGATGCGGTGTGCTCCCTCGAGCGTGCCTTCCAAGCTGCAGCAATCGATAACCCGGACGGCAAGGGAGAGAAACCTCCTGAGGCCATCCCAAGAAGAAGAAGCAACCGCTCCGCACAGGGCCTCAGGAGGTCGGCGCCTTGGGTGGTGCCGCGTTAGGATCAGCGCCCATGCTTGGGGTGCCTCCTTCCATCGCATAGGAAGGCGCACCCGGCGACCTCGTCGGGCAGGGCTCGGGGGCTCTCTTTTGGAGGGCCTCAGACCTCGCCAACATCACGAGGGAGGCGCTCGGGCACCACTTAGAGGCGTGCTTCGCGTCACGTTTCCCTCAGGAAGACACAGGGCGTGGAAAGCCCAACGTTTAGGAGTTCATAGCCAAGACCACTTAGGAGCTTCAGGAAGCGAGGTCCGTGCGCGGCGATTGCCGCTCGCCTGGCGTGGCTCCCCATCCAGGCGAGGATGGTGGGCCGTGCGTCTGCATCAATGTCCCAGGGCTCAACCGAGCCGCATCTCAGGAGCGCTTCTGGCCTTCACGCGTGGGACGCTGCGAGGGTCCGCCGCACAGCTACGTTTGCATGGCCTTTCGGCTTGACAAACACGATTGCTACCTACCAGCGTCACCTGCACAACATCCTGGCGGCTCAGGAGGCCAGGCACCACACGATCCTAGCAGATATGAAGGCTGTCCTCAAACAACCACCTGGACCCCAGAGCTTCCTGAGGCTCAGGGCACCGGTGGCTCGTGAGGGTCGGTCCCTTAACCGCGCACCTTTAGCTGCCCCAACACCCCCTCTACAACAGAACCAGGTGACATCTCCCAAGTTCATTTCAGCTGGGAGCGCCCTCGGGGCTGCATCATTCCCAGGCCGCGTGGGTCCGTCCCTGCGACATGTATCTCTTTTTATGTCTTTGGCCTACCTTGCTGGGGGCGCCCCTCGGGATGCATCATTCCCAAGCCGCTTGGGTCTGACCCAGTGGCATGTATCCATTCTGCATTTACCTAAGTTGATTGCCTTTCATGTCTAATCTACCTGTGATTATCACCTGCTTGATTGCCACCTACCACGGGAGCCGCTCGCGCTGGCACGGTGCTTGCGCACGGGTCCATCCCTGCAACACCGACAAATCTGAGCGGTCGAGCTCTGGCCCACAGCATGCCCCGCGCGCGTCACTTCACCAGGCCCTCAGTGCCCTCACCCTTCTCTCGGAGCAACCAGTGGCCGGCCGACAATCATAATAGCAACTCGTGCCTTTCTTGTGATGATTTGCAGGAACCTCATGAGGTCTACAGCGGGTGGCACCACGAGCTCCCTCTCTTTCCCATGCAATCCGCTTGCGCGTTAAAAGGGGGGCTCCTGAGCATCGCGACTCAGGAGCTCTTACTGGCTCTACAGCCCTCACCCCCTGGCCTTGACCACGACATCGCGACCTGGCATACCAGCGGCGGCTGAGCTCGCTCGAGGGCCAGGACCTGAGGCGTAGAGCACGAAGGAGAGTGCGGGGAAGAAGGGGGAGGCTCGCACGGGCCTTACCTAGCTGCACCACGGCTGCCGATGCACAAGTCTGGCGCAACGCAAGGGAATGACTCTAGATTACCGAGATAAGTTTTGTGCTTGGAACAACTAATCGTTAGGACGTGAAATTCTCACTTGGTGCGACCCCGTGGCGGCAACTGTAAGGGCACTTTTGTCCCTAAGTAGTTTTGGTGATTGATGACAATGCCTTTGCGGACTAATCGTGTGTATTGAGCTTTTCAGATTCATCACGACTAAACACAAGACGATTTGATGCCCTTCTAAGAGTATTGAAGACGGCGTTTGTCTACGGTTCGGTTCGGTGGAGTTGAGTTGTAGGAGAGCCGTACTATTAAGAGGGGGTCCGCTTTGGAAAGGTTAGGGTGGAATCTCACATACACATCCCCTTTTACACCGCCTTTCTTTGAGCACCTTGGAGTGTTCCTCCGTCCCGCGTGTCTCTGCAAAATGAAGGCCTCGGTCTTCCTCTTCTCAGGCTGGCGGTAGTACTGCTCTTTTGAGCGGTACTACCGCAGGAGCCAGCGGTAGTACCGGGCTCTGGCATGGTAGTACCGCTCATCCGAGCGGTAGTACCGGGAGCTCTGGTCTGGCACCGCTCTCAAGCGGTGGTAGGCGCGGATGTAATTTTTTACATCTGCGCTCCCAGCGGTAGTACCGTGCTACGGCGCGGTAGTACCGTGGCACCAGTCCAGGTTCCGTAGCAGGAGCGGAGGTAGGGGCGGATGTAATTTTTTAAATCCGCACCCTTCACGGTAGTACCGCACCCTCGGTCCCGGTAGTTCCGTGTCGGATTTTTGCACGACTTTTTCTCAGCGGAGGTAGTCACGGATGTAATTTTTTACCTCCGTGCCTACCAGGCCTAGCCTGTGTCTGCCTTGTGGATGTACTGCACGGGGTCGCAGTAGTACCGCGTTTGCAGATCTACCGCACCCTGTCGGTGCTCATTTTTGCTTGGCCTGGCCCCTGCCGTGCTCACGGTAGTACCGCAGTCCACCGTGGTAGTACCGCACGCCAGTGCGGTAGTACCGTGCCTGTGGAGCAGTAGTTCCATGGGCCGCGGGCTGAGTGGTGGGTACCGGTTGGAATTGTCCCCCCACTATAAAAGGGGGTCTTCTTCTCCAAGAAGACTCACCTCTTCCAACCCTAAAACTCCATTGTTGCTCCAAGCTCCATTTTCGCCCGATCTCTCTTCCTAGCCAATCAAACTTGTTGATTTCCTCGGGATTGGGTGACAAGGGCCTGATCTACACTTCCACCAAGAGATATTCGATTTCCCCCACTTATCCCTAGCGGATCTTGTTACTCTTGGGTGTTTGAGCACCCTAGACGGTTGAGGTCACCTAGAAGCCATACTCCATTGTGGTGAAGCTTCGTGGTGTTGTTGGGAGCCTCCAATTGTTGTGGAGATTGCCCCAACCTTGTTTGTAAAGGTTTGATCACCGCCTTCAAGGGCACCAATAGTGGAATCACGGCATCTCGCATTGTGTGAGGGCGTGAGGAGAATACGGTGGCCCTAGTGGCTTCTTGGGGAGCATTGTGCCTCCAGACCGCTCTAACGGAGACGTACTTCCCCTTAAAAGGAAGGAACTTCGGTAACACATCCTAGTCTCCACCGGCTCCACTCTTGGTTATTTCGTGCCTTTACTTTTGCAAGTCTACTTGTTGTATCCCTTGCTTGCTTATGTGCTAGTTGTTATTGCATCATATAGGTTGCTCACTTAGTTGCATTTCTAGACAACCTATTTTGTTGCAAAGTTTAATTTGGTAAAGAAAAGCTTAAAAATTGTTAGTTGCCTATTCACCCCCCCTCTAGTCAACCATATCGATCCTTTCAATTGGTATCAGAGCCTCATCTCTTTTTAAGGACTTTACCGTCTGAAGAGTATGGTTGACGTCGTAGATGATGTGGGAGAGCACTCGGGTGCGAATCCGATATCATCTACGGGAGATGGGGGTAACTCAATCTCACATGAGGAATTCAATGTGGCATTGGACACATTGAAAACCTCCATCACGACTGAGGTCAAGGACATGTTTAAGGATTTCTTAGAAGGGCTTAAACTTTCCACCGCGCCCGTGAAAGTGGGTGATCCCGCCAACACGGTGACGGATGCTAACCCCGACAAGGGGGAAGCTACTACTGAGAAAGCTCCTATGTCTAGTGGTAAAAATGGCACCGGCATCTTTGCCCATGTGGAACACCCAATTTATGGAGGACCGATTCCCTCCACTCATTTGAATCATGCCGGTCCTCCTCCTAAGTATGAGAAACATGAAGATTTTGATTCTTGGGTTTATCGCTTCAAGCGTCATTTAAAACATGTGAATACTAACCTTTGGAGAATCATTGAAGAAGGTTTCTATCCTCATGACCCAAGCAACTTCACCCCTCGAGAAGCCGTGGATAATCAATTCAACGAGAGTGCTCTCTTCATCATCCAAGATGCAATCCTTCCCGAAGATCTCCCTCATCTTCGACCTCATGCCATGGCTAAGGACGCATGGAAATGTGTTGTGTCTCTCTATCGAGGAAGTGCTAGCATTCAACGCTCCAACTATGAAGTGGTGCTAGATGAAGCCGACGAGTTTTCAATGAAAGAAGATGAAGAACCTCGTGAGCTCCTCGAAGAGTGACCAAACTCGCAGTCTCACTCCGAGATCATGGAAGCAAGGACACGGATGACAATTGGATCAAGCGCAAATTCCTCAAGGCCATGATGCCCTACAACAAGGCCATGTCCTCCGTCATTCGTCAAAGACCGGACTTCCACTCCATGACCTCAAGTGAAGTGTTGGATGAGTTTGTTGCAATGAGCATCTTGGACAAGACCGCCGGCAATGTTGTGCTCCGTTCTCAAAGGGCAAAGAATCCCAACCTTGCTTTGAAGGCCAAGGTTATTATGGAAGAAGAGGAAGAAGTGGAAGATGAGGAGAGCAACCCCGAAGACACCAAGTATGGTTATCATGAGAACATGGCCCTTGATTCAAGACAATTTTGGAGCAAGAAGAATACAAGACCCAACTTTAACAAGAACAACTCAAGTGGCGTCAAGGGCAAGCAACGAGTTAGAACTTGCTTCAACTGTGGCAATGTGAGCCATTTCGTTGTGGATTGTCCTTACGAGAAGCGGAAAGACAATGGTGGCAAGTTCATCCGAAAAGACAAAGCCAAGTCCTTCCCCAACAAGAACAACTTCGCCAAGAAGACTCCCACTCGTGGGTTGGTGGTTCAAGAAGAATACCAAGAGGATGACGATGATGATGAAAATGGAGAAGCAATGGCCATGGCATCCGTTGCCATTGCTACTACTCCCCGGGTGTCTCTCTTTGATTCACCCAACGAGAACATCACCGCCAAGTGCCTCATGGCTAAAGCTTCAAACAAGTTAACCCCCAACATCACGACCACCATCATTACTAATCCCTCCTTGGAGGATTGCATTGATGAACATGATGGGTCTAATGAGGAAGTGAATGAATTTGAGTCTTTTATGAGTATGCTCAAGGGCAAGTCCAAGAAGCATTTTGTCGCTCTCTTGGAACAACTTGGTGAGGCCAATGACATGATCGAGGCTCACGAAGAAACCATCTCTAAGATGGAAGGTCATAGTCGTGACTATGCCGATGAGATATCGGATCTCTCTAATGCTCTTGAGGAAGAGCGTGTTCATCATTTGACTTTTGAGAAGTCATACAACGATGACCATGCTAAGTTAAAGAAAGATCTTGATCATGCTCTTGTCGTGTCTCGTGTGCTAACTTCTGAGAAGGCTAAACTTGGGGTTGATCATGCTAGACTCAAAGAGGAGTTTGAGATACTTGACAAGGCCCACAAGGTCTTGAAGGGCGCTCACGCTAACCTCAAGGAGTCTCATGCTCAACTCCAAGTTAAGCTAACCAAGGAAAAGGCCACCTTCCCTCATATGGTATTAATTGATAATGCATGTGCTACTAACCCATGTTGTGAGCATGTGCATCTTGTGGAGGAGAATGCCAAATTGAAGGATCAACTTGAGAAAGGCCTTGTGACATGCATTCAAGGTGAGAAGAACCTCAACGACCTTTTGAGCAATCAAAAGGAAGTTGTGGCCAAGGAAGGAATTGGGTTTGCACCCAAGTCCAAGAGCAAGAAGAAGAAGAACGACAAGACCAAACGTCCTCCTCCTCTCAACCAAATTTTTGTGAAAGAGGGAGAGGGTGCTCCTAAGGAGAAGAAGGAAAAAGTGAAGGGAGTTGACGTCCAAAAGGGCAAAAGCATTTCCTCCAACAAAGCCAGCGACTTTAATCTGTCATATGTGTTGTGCCGTGCTAGTGATGGACATGTTTATGCTAAATTTGTTGGGTCTCCTTATGAGTACATTGAGTGGTCTATTTGGGTTCCTAAGACCCTTGTTACTAACATCAAAGGACCCATTACTAAATGGGTACCTAAAACCAAGCATTGATCTCTTGTAGGTGTTTGCTTCCGGTGGGGGGTCATGGTTGCTCGATAGTGGAGCAACAAATCATATGACCGGAAGCAAGGACTTGGTGGTGGACGTGCAAAAGATTGCATCTATGCCCACCAATGTTGAATGGGGTGATGCCTCACATTCTAAGGTATTGGGTCTTGGCAAGGTTGTCATTTCTCATGATCTAACGATCGAGAAAGTCATGCTTGTTGAGTCCCTTGCATACAATTTGCTTTCCGTTTGTCAACTTGCACTTATGGGATTTGCTACTTTCTTTGACATTGATACCGTGGCCCTCTTATGGAGCAAGACTCTTAAAGTAGCTTTTGTTGGGCATGTCGAGAATGATCTCTATGTGATTAACTTTTCGGAGCGACCCACTAAGACCGCGACATGCCTAATGGCTAAAGTTGACGTGGGATGGCTTTGGCATCGCCGCTTATTACCACGCCAATATGAGATCTTTGCAAAGTCTTCTCAAGGGGGACCATGTTAGTGGACTAACAAATGTTAGTTTTGCCAAAGATCGTGCTTGCAGTGCTTGTATTGAAGGAAAGCTTCATGAGAAGGCTCACCCTCCATCGACCATCATCTACTCGAAGAGTCCCTTGGAGCTCCTTCACATGGATCTCTTTGGGCCTCCATCTTTTGATAGTCTTGGAGGTAGAAAGTATTGCTTGGTGATTGTGGATGACTATTCAAGATACACTTGGGTATACTTCTTCAAGAGGAAGAGTGAGACTCAACAAACCGTCATCGACTTTGCAAATGAAGCTCAACGTCAACATAATGCAAAGATCTTGAAAATAAGAAGTGACAACGGCACCAAGTTCAAGAACTACACCTTGGATGAGTTTCTTAGTGACGAGGGGATCAAGCATCAATATGTTGCACCTTATACCCCTCAACAAAATGGTGTAGCGAATAGGAAGAACCGGACGTTGATGGATGCGACAAGGACCATGATGGCGGAGTTCAAGTCTCCATACAACTTTTGAGCCGAAGCCATCAACACCGCATGCCATGCATCCAATCGGCTCTATCTCCGCAAAGGCTTGAACAAGACTCCTTATGAGATACTCACCGGCAATAAGCCCAACCTCAAGTACTTCCGGGTGTTCGGTTGTAAGTGTTTCATTCTCAAGAAAGGTGTTCGTTTGTCTAAATTCGAGGCTAGAGCTCATGAGGGCATATTTGTTGGTTATGCTACAAACTCTCATGCTTACCGTGTTCTCAACAAGTCCACCGGACTCATTGAGGAGACGTGTAACATGGAGTTTGACGAAAATAACGGCTCCCAAGTGGAGCAAAGTGGTACTTGTGATGTAGGTGATGAAATTCCTCCCCAAGCCATAAGAAGAATGGGTATTGGTCATATTCTACCCATTGAGGAACCCCTTGTGGCCGAAAGAGAAGGACAATGCTCCACTCAAGCGGAGCCATCACCTCCTCAAGACCCATACGCTTCCGATGAACAAAGTGAAGGCCCTCAACCTCGTGAACAAGACCAAGGGCAAGATCAACCTCAAGATGGTGGTGAACCTCTAAATGATGCCCAAGGTCAAGTTTTCCCCCTCGAGCAAGTTCAAGATCATGAGCAGGCTCAAGATCAAGAACAAGCTCAAGACGACGCTCAAGATAATCAAGTTAACCCTCCTCCTTCCACACCCGAGGAGGAATTAGAGCGTTGTGCCGCAAAGATTGCTTCCAAGCTCACCACCCAAGGCCATCTCATGGAAAACGTGGTTGGAAGACTAAGAAAGGGGGTAAGCACTCATAGACAATTAGCAAACTATTGTGAACATCACGCGTTTGTCTCCTGTGTTGAACCCCAAAAGGTCTATGAGGCGCTCGAAGACTCGGGTTGGCTCAATGTCATGCATGAAGAACTCAACAACTTCGAGTACAACAAAGTGTGGATATTGGTGCCAAGGCCATCGGGGAACCACAACGTCATTGGAACCAAGTGGATTTTCAAGAACAAGCAAGATGCTCATGGGAACATCGTTCGCAACAAGGCAAGATTGGTAGCTCAAGGCTACTCCCAAGTCGAGGGTATCGA
Organism: Aegilops speltoides; assembly: GCA_021437245.1. NCBI lineage: Eukaryota > Viridiplantae > Streptophyta > Magnoliopsida > Poales > Poaceae > Aegilops > Aegilops speltoides. Next base: position 402,884,262 of record CM038144.1, read on the forward strand.
CTACGGTGAAACCTTTGCTCCGCTGCTCGCCTTGAATCCATACGTTTGTTGATTGCTTATGCTTCCCATCACAACTTTAAGTTGCAACAAATGGATGTCAAAAGTGCTTTTCTTAATGGTCCTATTAATGAGTTGGTCTATGTCAAGCAACCCCCCGGGTTCGAGGATCCCTACTTCCTGGATCATGTGTATCAACTCGATAAGGCACTCTATGGCCTTAAACAAGCCCCACATGCGTGGTATGACCACCTTACCGAGTTGTTACAAGATCGTGGATTTGAGGTGGGGGTCAAAGGGGAGTTGTTTGTATGCCAACTATATGTTGATGACATTATCTTTGGTTCCCCTAACAAAGCTTTCAATGAGGAATTTGCCGCTGTCATGACCTACAAGTTCAAGATGTCTTAAATGGGAGAGTTGAAGTTCTTCCTTGGTTTTGACATCAAACAAAGAAGAGAAGGAACCTTCATCAACCAAGCAAAATACACTCAAGACATGCTTAAAAGATTCAAGCTAGGTGATGTCAAGTCGGCTACTACACCAATGACTACCAAGTGCCAACTTGACATTGATCCCAATGGTAAAGCGGTGGATCAAAAGGTATATCGCTCCATGATTGGCTCCTTGCTTTACCTTTATGCATCTAAACCGGATATCATGTTGAGTGTGGGGATGTGTGCATGGTTTCAAGCCGCATCGAAGGAAAGTCACTATGTGGCGGTCGAGCGAATCTTTCGATATTTGGCTCATACCCCAAACTTTGGCTTATGGTACCCAAGAGGAGCAAACTTCAAGCTTGAAGGATTTACGGATTCCGATTGGGCGGGAGACAAAGTGGATAGGAAGTCCACTTCTGGAGGGTGCCAATTTCTTGGGTGCTCTTTGGGGAGTTGGTCTTCCAAGAAGCAAAGTTGTGTGTCTCTCTCATCCACCAAAGCAGAATATGTGGCTGCCGGTAGTTGTTATGCACAACTCTTATGGATGAGGCAAACTTTAAAGAATATGGTGTCATTTGTGAGAAAGTGCCTCTTTGGTGTGATAACGAAAGTGCCATCAAGATTTCTCTCAACCCGGTGCAACACTTCAAGACGAAGCATATTGAGATTCGGTATCATTTCATCCGGGATCACATTAGGCGAGGGGAGATCGAGCTCAAGTATGTCAACACTCATGATAACCTTGCAGATATTTTCACGAAGCCCTTGGATGAAGCAAGATTTTGCGAGTTAAGGCATGAGCTAAATATCATTGATTTGAGCAATGTGACTTGAACCCTTGCACACCTCACCATACTCAACTTGTTATCTAGTTTCGGTGTAGGCATGGACATAGGGGGAGTGTTGTTCTCTCAATGAACTCTCCCACCCCCCATTATGCATAAATCGATCATCTCTTTCACATTAGCCATTTTTGATGGTACTTGTGCTTCAAAGACGAGTTTTGGTCTTGGGCCCAAGGATAATTCTTCGTGGTGCCATACCAACTGACTCAAACATAGGTGGCTCCGGCCACCGCTCTCCTCAGGGAGAAGTTGTGTCTTGTAGTTTGCCTCGTTCGTCGTGCTTGTTTGTCTCTTAGTTGATTGGTGTCGCTTCCGGAGTAGTTTGTTTTGCTTTTTCTCTCTTTTCTCTTGTGTGTTCTTCACTTTCTTGGTTGTACGGTACTACCGTGGTGAGCCGCGGTACTACCGCAGGAGTTGGTGGCTCTGTGTTTTGTGCATGGCCCTCCAGGGGCACGATACTACCGCTACCTCCGCGGCAGTAATTTTTTACTGCCGCTGAACAAGCGGTACTACCGCCCACAAATAGGCGGTATTTCCGCCCAAGCGGTACTACATGATGACTCATGGTACTTCCGCGCCCCTGCGAGCGGGTGGGGTTAAGAGCGGGACAGGGGGAGTTCTAACTCCCCCATACCCATTCATCTCTATTCCCCACCCCATCTCTCTCTCTCCTGACCCAGAACGGCGCCGAAGGCCTTTGCCGGATCTCCGTCTTCGGCCGCTCTCTATGAATTCCGACCGGTGGGATCATTCCCCACCTCGCCCTCTTGCCATGGACCCAGGTTTTTCCCCAAGTGCCTCTTCTTTTTGCCCTTTCTTGTGCTTCTAGGTTTTGGGGATATGCATGTGGTGTTCTCGAGATTTTTGGCTAAATCTGTGCAAGTGGGATTTGATGTAGAGTGGTAGAGTAGTTGCATGCTCTTTGGATAGTCAAAAATAGTTCCATTTGATCAACGGTAGTACCGATGGTGTCGTCGGAGGTTCTAGATCCAGATCCGCGTCCTCCATGGAGGTTTCTCATTCCGTGCGGTACTACCGCTCCTCCTGGAGCGGTACTACCGCAGCCACTTTTGGATCTAATGCTCCGCGGTACTTCCGCACCTTGGTGCGGTACTACCGCTGGGCGTCCGGAAGTAAACAATTACTTCCGCCCCACGCGCGGTACTACCGTGCTTCCCTGACACGGTACTTCCGCGGTTGGCGCGGATGTAATTTTTTACATCCGGAACCCCGCCCGGTACTACCGTAAATCATCCTGCGCCTTTTTGTCTTTTGTCCAAGTCGCATGTGTTTGTGTTTTTCCTTCGTGTTTTTGATTCGTTTTTTTCCCGTGCGTGTCTTTGTGTCCTTTTGTCTAGGTGGTGGCTCCGGTTTTGCTCGTCGCTCGAATCCCAGCCGAGACACAGGGTCAAAGCGTCTGCGCAACCCAGATGATGTTCCTGAGGGGCCCTCTGCTGCTCCCCAACGCTGGATCAAGACCTCCGCCAACAAACAGAAGGAGCCCATCATGGGCATGGATGTGATGCCCCAGGCCGAGTTTGTCATTCAAAGGAAGCTCAATCCCTATGTGAATCCCAGGGCTAGCACGCGAGGCAATTAACTATTCTGGAACAAGAAGCAGAATCTGATTTACATGGATGTGATCAAGGCCAAGCAGAATGACTATGTTGAAGTTCACTACATTGACATGCATCATATGAGGCAGGACAAGCACCATGAGTACTTTAGAGAGGCCTTGGATCTTGTTGAGCAGTTCGGCATTGAGCACTTGCTCACCTTCCACAAGGATTTTGATCCCGAGATCATCGCTCAGTTCTTTGCTTCCGTCCATTTCGGCACTGATGTTGCAAGGACCATGACTTGGATGAATCATGGTCGCCGTCTGTCTGCTACTTGGAAGGAGTTCATGGAGTTGCTTAAAGTTCCAGATGAAGGGCTCGACACGCCAGTTGGAGTTCGCCCTCATGCCAACTCTGACTCTGCCAACAAGAACAAGCTCATGCCATTCCTTGTTCTGAAGTCTCTTTCCAACAAGAAGACTGTGTGAGTACTTAGTCCCTTCCTTGACATCATGCATCGGCTCTTTCGGAACACCCTCTTCCCACGCATTGGGGACATGGGCCAGGTACATGCTTACCTCGTTGACATGATGCTTATCTGCGAGGACGCCCGGAAGGCTTAGACTCAACCACTTGATGTCTCAAATATCATGTGATGTGAGCTTCAGTTCACCGTGTTCAACCGTAAGGTCCCCATTTACGGGCCTTACCTGTTCCACTTGATCTCCACGACTTGGGAGAAGCTGTTTCCTCAGGATGAGTTTGAAGCTCCAGCGTGGATTCGTCATGAGTCCGTGAGGCTCCGCATCAAGCCTCATTGGACTAACACCACCACTTCTGCTGAGGCTGCCAGGCAGGCTATGGATGAGGATGAACTTGAGAGGGATGAAGCTGCTGCTGACCGTTCTGCGTTCTCAATGCCCTCTGATGAGCCCTCTTGGGCAAAAAAGCTGAAGGACAAGATGAAGAGGTTGTTCTGCATGCAGGTTCAGGATCAGTACAAGGCCCATGTTGCTCAGAAGGAGAGTCACCGTCGCGACATCAGGATCTTGAGGGCTTGCGGGGAGGATGTGGCCAACGGTTCTGAGAAGCACATCACCCCAGAGACTGCCTGGATGGAGAAGCAGGGCTACAAGTGGACCGATTCAGAGAAGGAGTCTGTTCCTGCTGCAGAGTCTGAAGACAAGGAGTCCTTTTCCGCCTGAGCCACCACCTTTGTTGTAGGTGACCTCTCTGCCTTTTTGGTGTCTCGATGCCAAAGGGGTAGAGAGTGTAGGATTTGCGCTTGTGTCGTGTGTTTCGTTGTTTGCTTTGCTTTCCGTCGTTGAACTTGCTTGCTTTGTTTTGGTTGTGCTTGTGAGACTATGTTTATCATATGGTGTAAGACATATGCACTCTATCGTACCTTATCATCTTATTGAGCTTGTGCTTTATCATGCTATTCATGTTATGCTCATATCTATTATCTTACTTAGTGTCAGTCTTTCCATTGCAAGATATGCATTGTTTCTAAAATATAGGGGAGTGGTGATCCTAGTATTCGTGCCGTGCAGTCCAAAGCACCTTACTCTCTATCACGAATCTAAGGGGAGCTCATCTATATTTTAGAGTTGTGGGGTTTGCTTGTGCCATATTCATCTTCTATGTGCAAATCCCGTATTGTCATCAATCCACCAAAAAGGGGGAGATTGTAAGGGCACTTTTGTCCCTAAGTAGTTTTGGTGATTGATGACAATGCCTTTGCGGACTAATCGTGTGTATTGAGCTTTTCAGATTCATCAAGACTAAACACAAGACGATTTGATGCCCCTCTAAGAGTATTGAAGACGACGTTTGTCTACGGTTCGGTTCGGTGGAGTTGAGTCGTAGGAGAGCCGTACTATTAAGAGGTGGTCTGCTTTGGAAATGTTAGGGTGGAATCTCATGTACACATCCCCTTTTGCACCGCCTTTCTTTGAGCACCTTGGAGTGTTCCTCCGTCCCGCGTGTCTCTGCAAAATGAAGGCCTCGGTCTTGCTCTTCTCAGGCTGGCGGTAGTACTGCTCTTTTGAGCGGTACTACCGTAGGAGCCAGCGGTAGTACCGGGCTCCGGCACGGTAGTACCGTAGGCTCCCACGGTAGTACCGCTCATCCGAGTGGTAGTACCGCGAGCTTTGGTCTGGCATTGCTCTCAAGCGGTGGTAGGCGCAGATGTAATTTTTTACATCCGCGCTCCCAGCGGTAGTACCGTGCTGCGGCGCGGTAGTATCGTGGCACCAGTCCAGGTTCCTTAGCAGGAGCGGAGGTAGGGGCGGATGTAATTTTTTACATCCGCACCCTTCACGGTAGTACTGCACCCTCGGTCGCGGTAGTTCCGTGTTGGATTTTTGCATGACTTTTTCTCAGCGGAGGTAGTCACGGATGTAATTTTTTACCTCCGTGCCTACCAGGCCTGGCCCGTGTCTGCCTTGCGGATGTACCGCACAGGGCCGCGGTAGTATCGTGTCTGCGGATCTATTGCGCCCTATCGGTGCTCCTTTTTGCCTGGCCTGGCCCCTGCCGTGCTCACGGTAGTACCGCAGTCCACCGCGGTAGTACCGCACGCCAGTGCGGTAGTATCGCGCCTGTGGAGCGGTAGTTCCGTGGGCCGCGGGCTGAGTGGTGGGTAACGGTTGGAATTGTCCCCCCCACTATAAAAGGGGGTCTTCTTCTCCAAGAAGACTCACCTCTTCCAACCCTAAAACTCCATTGTTGCTCCAAGCTCCATTTTCGCCCGATCTCCCTCCCTAGCCAATCAAACTTGTTGATTTGCTCGGGATTGGGTGACAAGGGCCCGATCTACACTTCCACCAAGAGATATTCGATTCCCCCCACTTATCCCTAGCGGATCTTTTTACTCTTGGGTGTTTGAGCACCCTAGACAGTTGAGGTCACCTCGAAGCCATACTCCATTGTGGTGAAGCTTCGTGGTGTTGTTGGGAGCCTCCAATTGTTGGGGAGATTGCCCCAACCTTGTTTGTAAAGGTTCGGTCGCCGCCTTCAAGGGCACCAATAGTGGAATCACGACATCTCGCATTGTGTGAGGGCGTGAGGAGAATACGGTGGCCCTAGTGTCTTCTTAGGGAGCATTGTGCCTCCACACCGCTCTAACGGAGACTTACTTCCCCTTAAAAGGAAGGAACTTCGGTAACACATCCTCGTCTCCACCGGCTCCACTCTTGGTTATTTCGTGCCTTTACTTTTGCAAGCCTACTTGTGTTGTATCCCTTTCTTGCTTATGTGCTAGTTGTTATTGCATCATATAGGTTGCTCACTTAGTTGCATATCTAGACAACCTATTTTGTTGCAAAGTTTAATTTGGTAAAGAAAAGCTTAAAAATTGTTAGTTGCCTATTCACCCCCTCTAGTCAACCATATCGATCCTTTCAGCAATGTTGCCTTCCTTTCCTACCTCTCGGCGGCTGCTTGCGTGCTAAAGGGGACCTCCTGAGCATCGCGTCTCAGGGGCTCTTACTGGACCTCGGGCCACTCACCTCGTGGCCTTGACCACGACATCACGACCTAGCATACCAGCAGCAGCTGCAGCCTACCTGGGGACCGGGACCTGTCAGCGTAGAGTGCCAAGTCGTCGCGAGGTTAGAAAGGGGGAACCAAGCCGGGACAGGATAAGCACTCGCACAATTTCATAATAAGGATAACATTAACGAAATACATCACATACCCTTTACACGCCCCCGCGGGGTGTTTCTCGATTCCTTGTAGGGAACAAAAGAAAAGAACTTTGAGGAGCCCTAACTACACGCGTCTTCGTGGCCGGCGCCATCATCAACAATGGGCCACGGGAGACCAGCGCCAACCCCATCCAGATCAGCAGCGGTGACGGCTCGATGCTGCCGCCTTGCTCTGGGCGCAGCGAGAACTCGGGGGTGCGTAGCTGTCGTCGCTCGTCTCCGGAGTCACATAGAGTTCGGGAGAGTCGCCGGACTCCCAGGCGATGCTGCTGCTGCCGGAGGAGCCGCTGGAGGAGCGGACGATAGGCCCAACCCCTGTCGCGTCGATACCTTGACTGCCCCCTTCGGGGCAGCACTCCAGGCGGCGGCCTTCTGCATCGAATACCTTGAAAGACAACGTGGAGGCGCCATCGTATTCAAAATGGATCGCGAGGGCGCCCCCTGAGGGAGTCCTGGACTAGGGGGTGTCCGGACAGCCGGACTATCATCGTCCGCCGGACTCCAAGACTACGAAGATACAAGATTGAAGACTCCGTCCCGTGTCCGGATGGAACTTTCCTTGGCGTGGAAGGCAAGCTTGGCGATACGGATATGTAGATCTGCTACCATTGTAACCGACTCTGTGTAACCCTAGCCTCCTCCGGTGTCTATATAAACCGGAGGGCTTTAGTCCGTCAGACAACATACATTACAACAATCATACCATAGGCTAGCTTTAGGGTTTAGCCTCCTTGATCTCGTGGTAGATCCACTCTTGTACTACCCATATCATCAATATTAATCAAGCAGGACGTAGGGTTTTACCTCCATCAAGAGGGCCCGAACCTGGGTAAAACATCATGTCCCTTGTCTCCTGTCGGTGTACTAAGGTAGGGGTACCTCAGTACCCCAACTTGTGCATGGGCAGTCGCAGCTCCCCGCAGCTGGATCCACCACATGCTTGCCGGAGACCATTCCTGCTCCATATCAAGCCATTCAAGAACAAAGTGTGCAAGATAGAAAATCGAGACCCCGGCAAGAGGAGCTTGCCGGGAAGGCCGTTCCAGGCTCAAGATTACATCACTCACGCAAGGCCCTGGCGAGAGGAGCTCGCCGGGGAGACTAGAAGATTACATCACAGAAGACACGCCTCGGCGCTATACGCGTCCCGGCGAGGGCCCGGGGAGCGGCAAGTTACAGAGCCCGACAAGCTCCCGGGCCCGGCAAGATCAAGACCCCGGCAAGGTACTTGCCGGAAGAGCTGCGCTACGTGCCCACACTCCAGCTCATCTGCCCACGCGTCGCCTTTAGCCCTCTCCAGAGACGCGTGGCGGATGGCTGTGCAGCATGGGGGGTGCGGTGGCACTCCACGGTGGTGGCTCCATCGCCGTGGCAGACGGAGACACAAGGGCGGGAGCTTTTGGGGGCGACAGCGACGGCATTAAATGCTCTTGTCCCCCTCTCAAAAAGTAGGTAGAATCCACTGCTCATATATCAGTAGCTACACTGTTCCCTTGACTGCTCCAACTACCACCTCTTTTACGCTTTTACCCCTCTCTCCTCGCTGACACTGCCGGTGACCCTTGCCCTATAAAAGGAGGCCCATGCACAACGAGGGGGTTCGGATCCTGGCAACTCTAGCGCCTGGGTTCGCTAGTTGGATTCACTCAACACCACACCACCATACGCCGCATTCTTGAGCAAGATCAAATACAACACAAAGCAGCAGAGGGTTTACGCGACCATCGCGCCCGGCCGGGTAAAATCCCAGCAGACGCCTCGATCTGCTCTCTGTGCCTCCTCCGCATCGTGCCGATCTCACGAAGGGCCTCCCGGCCCCATAGGTGTCGCCCTCACGCCATGACATCTTTAGGCGCGCCCGGTAGGGGCGCCGAGGTTATCGCGGACTGATCCGGCGTCAGCGCCGCGGTCTTCTTCAACCTCTCCGGTTTACAAGAACTTCATCGACAATCGCGCCATGGCCTCAAGACGAGGGCCTCAAGGGTTGCAGACCTGTCGCATCTCACCCGCCGCCACCGGAGCCAGCGGTGGGCGAAGGAGATACGTCCGAAAGGGTGGTCGCCGGCGAGGGCACTCGCGGCGCCACTGCATCTGAGGACAGACGGATGACCACGCCGGTCTCCGTGGATCCACGCCCATCCCAGCGCCGACGACGACCAGCAGCGCCATACCACGGAGGTGGTATCCGCCATCTGGAGCAGGGGGCGTACGGAGGCTCGCGGGATGTTCCCGACACAGTAAAGCGGCGGCGCCGGGCAGACCCTACTCTTCTAACACCGTTAGAAGTCCGGCGCGATCCACTTTCGCACCACTCGCTCCCGCTTCCTTCCACTCGCGAAGCGCCACAAGAGCGCAATGCTCTCGACTTCTCCAAAGCAGCGGACAAGGCCGAGGACCGAGGGCCACCATCCAGAGCCTGATCGCCTTCGCCAACAACGACCGTCCACGGCAGCCGGTGGCCTCACAGCCGCGGCAAGCCGAGAGAACGAAGGCCGGCGGCGATAAGACCGCCGGGTGCAACCACTGCACTCCCGCCGCTGAAGCGAAGACGCCGCCCGCGAACAACGCCGACGACGGCTCCACGGCATCGCCGGACCAGCAGGCTCGTCGGGATCAACGCCAGTCCTTGATGATCGGCGGCGAAGACGCCGAATCACGATCGAAGGCCATTGGGAGACCCGGCGACAATCGCACTCAGAGAGCTGGGAGCACTTGTCGCTAGCGCCCGTGAGCCAGCGACTTGCCGTCTGACGCGAGCTGCCGCGCGTTCACCCGCGAAGGCGCGGCGCGTCCCGTGGCTCCAAAGATGAAGAATTTCAAGCCCGACGCGCCGGAGAAGTACGACGGCAAGACGCACCCTCGAATTCCTCAAGATCTACACCATCGCGGTGCAGGCGCCGAGGCGCGACGAAGATTCGGCAAACTACTTCCGCTTCGTGCTTAGGCGAACGCTCGTTCTTGGCTTATGCACTTGCCGGAAGGCTCCATTTCTTCTTAGGCGACCTTTGCCATCAGGTTTGTTGGCGCTTTCACCGGGCGGCCACAAACCCCACGCCGAGAGCGATCTCCACATTTTGGCCCGTAGGAAGGAGAATCCTGCGCAAGTACATCCAACGCTTCAGCCGTGTGCAAGACAACATCCTCGACGCCCACCCCGCCGCGGTTATCGGTCGTTCCACCGTAGCGTCGAAACGCCGCATGCGTGAAGAGATGGCAATGACCAAGATCCGGATGTCACGAGCTTTATGCTCGCCGATAAATGTGCACGCGAAGAGGGGAGGAGGCCTCGGGAGGATGTCGGCGCAGGAGGAAGCGACCGACGACGCCGCCTGCAAAAAAAGCGCCGGCGGCGGAACTTTCAGAAGAAGAACAAGGAAGAGGTGCTTGCCGTCGAGAAGTCCGGCAAGGAAGCTCCCGCCAAGCAAACACATGCTGGCAGCTCCGGCAAGGAGCTTGCCCCTGTGGCGGCAGCCGACAAGCAGGGCGGCCCCGGCAAGCAATACTGCAAAATCCACCGCACCAAGGGCCACGACCTCTACAACTGCAAGCGGGTCGACTATCTCGTCGAGCAGCAAAAAGCTGAGTACGAGAGGCGCGACAAGGAGAGGGCCCAAGGTGGCGGAGGAGAACCAAGCAAGAAGCGGTTGCTCAATGGCCGGGAGGACCCGGCAAGGCCAAGCGGCGGCAAGGTGATCGACCTTCCCGAAGCCGCGACAAGGATGAAGACGACGACGAGGATATGGAGGATGAGGATGATAGCGAGCAGGAGTTTCAGAAAGCCACGGAGGTCCTGTGCGTCGACGGTGGCGCCTCCCTGCACACCTCCCACCGCCAGCTAAAGCAGTGGGCGCGTGAAGTGAATGCAGCGGAGCCGCCCGTAGTCGCCAAGCAGCTCCTCAAATGGTCCAAAGACGCTCATTTTTGATCTTGAGGATCACCCCGACCGCACCACAGCGGTCGGTGCTTGCCGATGCTGGTCTCGCCCACCATCCGCAACCTCAAGGTCACCAAAATGTTGGTTGACGGCGGAGCCGGGTCTGAACAATCTCTCTGCTGTGATCAAGAAACTCCAGATCCCGATGGCGAACTCGAAGAGACCGGTTCTTTCAAGGAATCAACCGGGACGGAGCAAGCCCAAGGAAAGATCACTCTGCGGTGACCTTTGGCGGGAGCTCAACTTCAGGACCGAAGCGTCACTTTCGGCGTCGCCGATATTCCGTTGCCATACAACGGAATACTCGGCGCCCTGCTCGCCAAGTTCATGGCAGCTTCCCATTATGCTTAGCGTGCTCAAGATGCGGGGCGATAAAGCGTCATCACCGCCCACGGCGACAAGAAAGATGTGCTTATCTGCACCGACAAGATCTACGGGATCGCGGCAGCAGCGCCGCAAGTGATACACTTGCTGAAGCTCCCGGGAAGAAGACGAACCAAGTCCGGCAAGTGCTCCGGGGCCCCTCCGCAATCGCACCTCTTCGAGTGCTGCGCTGCTGCCGAGGACGTCCCGTCGAGCTCCACCGCAAAAGTAAAAAGGAATGGCGCTCCGCCGGCAACCAAGAAGGTGTCCGCCAAGGAGGGCGACCGGTGGTACCTTCACCATCGCTGCCACGCTTGACGACAAATAGGAAAGCGCTGTTGCCTTCCCGGCGGGCGAATGTTGATGTGTTTGCATGGCAACCATCCGACATCCCCGTGTCCCGTGAAGGTAATTGAGCACAAGCTTGCCGTTTGCCCTCATCTTGCGACCCGTCAAGCAAAAAGTGAGGAAGCAAGCCGTGGAGCGCCAAGAATTCATCAACGAAGAAATCAAGAAGCTAGAGGCAGCAGGCCTAGTCGGAGGTGTGATCCATCCGGCGTGGTTAGCAAACCCGATTAAATGCGCGCAAGGCCAACGGGAGATGGAGGCTGTGTATAGACTTCACCGATGTGAATAAAGCATGTCCCAAGGATCCATTCCCTTGCGGCGCATCGACAGATTGTTGACTCCATGCCGGATGTGAGCTACTCGCTTTCTTGATGCATACTCAGGCTATCACCGATCTTTATGGCCAAAGAGGATGAAGAGAAGATCGTTTATCACTCCATGTGGCACCTATTGCTTCATCACGCATGCCATTTGGACTGAAGAATGCAGGATCAACATTCGCAAGGGTAGTGTATACTGCTTTTGAGCCACGCAGATCCACGAAATGTAGAGGCTTACATGGACGATATCGTGGTGAAGAGCAAGAGCAAGGACACGCTGATTCAAGATTTGGAAGAGACATTTCAAACCTCGCAAGATACAGACTAAAGTTGAACCCCGAGAAGTGCGTTTTGGAGTTCCCTCCGGCAAGCTTCTCGGGTTCTTTGTATCACAGAGAGGGATTGAAGCCAACCCCGACAAGATTAAAGCCATTGAGCAGATCGAGGCCCCAAAGCGAGTCAAGGATGTCAGAAGGCTCGCAGGTTGTGTGGCTGCCCTCGAGGTTCATTTCAAAGTTCTGCGAGCGCGCCCTACCTTTCTTCAAAATCTTGAAGAAGGCAGGCCCCATGAAGTGGACTCAGAGCGGAGGCAACAATGCAAGATTTGAAGCGATACTGCCCTCCACCCCAATACTTGTCGCACCTAAACCACAAGAGAAGTTGTTGCTGTACCTGCGGCAACCAACCAAGTGGTTAGTGCTGCGCTAGTAGCGGAGAGGGAGTCCGACGAGGAAGCTACACCACCGGCAAGCGAGCCCAGCGACAAGCGAGGGGCTGCCCGACAAGCTCGCCCCGACAAGGACAACTCCACGCAGAACAGGGTGAGGTGCGGAAGAAGATGGTGCAGCGCCAAGATATTTTGTAAGCTCCTTCTTGAGGGCTAGATCAAGATACTCGTGTGCAAAAGCTGCTTTTCGGCCTCCTTATGGCCTCGAGAAAGCTGCGCCATTACTTCCAGGCACACGAGATAACAGTGGTCACTCGCTTCCCGCTGAAGAGGATATTGCACAATCCAGAAGCAACAGGCAGGATCGTTGAGTGGGCACTGGAGCTGTCGAGCTTTGGACTCAAGTTTGAAAGTACTTCAACCATACAGAGCCGGGCTTTGGCAGAATTCATAGCAGAATGGACCCCAACACCTGATGAAGAAGTCCAAGAAACAAGTACACCCGTACAAGAGGCGAAAAGTGAATGGGTAATGTACTTTGATGGTGCCTTCTCGCTGCAAGGCGCCGGTGCCGGCGTGGTGCTCATCGCGCCCACCGGAGAGCACCTCAAGTACGTTATCCAGATGCACTTCCCAAGAGAGCAAGCGACAAACAACACTGCTGAATATGAAGGTTTGCTCGCCGGCCTCAGGATTGCGGCCGAACTTGGGATCAGGAAGTTGATCGTGCGGGGAGATTCTCAGTTGGTGGTCCGGCAAGTTAACAAGAGCTATCAGAGCCCTTTGATGGAAGCTTATGTAGATGAAGCGAGGAAGCTTGAGGAGCGCTTTGAAGGTTTGCAGATGGAGCATGTCCCGAGAGCTCAAAATGAAATCGCAGATGGCCTTTCAAAGTGTGCTTCAATGAAGTTACCTGTGGAACCAGGGACCTTCTTGCTCAAGTTGACTCAACCCTCCGTCACACCATCAATTGGGCAGTCCAAGAAGAGAAAGTTGGTCTCCGGCGACTACTTGCGGCGGATCTCCCGAGACCGCCGCCAAAGTCCCCAAGATCAGCGGCGAACAATGAGGAACAGTCTACTCCTGCAGATCCTCGGATCTCAGGCGCTTAAAGCAAGTGTTCCCGACAAGCCTTGCCCGGCAAGCTTGCCGGGGGACCTTCAGCTCCGGCAGAGCAAAAGATCCTTGCCGTAGAAGCTGAGGTCCCCGCAGCAGCCCTCATGCCATTAGTCCTTACCGTTGAGCCCCGAGCTCCGGCATGGGCACAGCAGATCGTCTGCTTCTTGCAAACTGGAGAACTTCCCGACGACCACGAAGAAATAGAAAGGGTAACCAGATAGTCAAGTATGTACCATTAAGTGACAACGAGCTGTCTGAAGAAGGCTCAATGGTGTCGATGAAGTGTATCTCCGGTGGAAGATGGATGAAGCTGTTGGCGAGAGATACACGGAGGCATATCGGCCACCACATTGGCGCAAGGGCGCTTGCCGGAAGGCTTTCCGGCAAGGGTTCTTTTGGCAAGAAGCCCTCAAGATGCAAGCGCACTAGTAACCAAGTGTGAAGCGTGCGAGTCCCACGCAGCAGATTCATCGGCCAGCTCAAGCTCTCCAAACAATCCCTTTATCCGGCCCTTCTCGATGCGGGGCTCGATATCCTCGGCCCCTTCCCCGCTGTCGGGGCTTTGAGTACTTATGCGTAGCAATCGACAAGTTCACAAAGTGGCGAAGTGGAGCCAGATGAGAAGGTGACAACACGATCGGCAATCAAGTTCTTCAAGTCGATTGTATGCCGTTTGGGATCCCTAACGGGATTATCACCGACAACGGTACACAATTCACTAGTCGCACCTTCATGCGATCGTCCAAGACCTTGGCGCCAAGGTCTGTTTAACCTGTTGCTCACCCAAGGAGCAGCGGTCAAGGAAAGGGCCAATGCTGAAGTGCTGCGCGGACTCAAGACAAGAACTTTCGACAGGCTGCGCAAGTGCGGAAGAAATTGGATAGAGGAGCTACCGGCGGCTCTTTGGTCAATCAGAACGACACCAAATCGAGCCACCGGACAGACACCCTTTGCTCTAGTTTATGGAGCAGAAGCAGTTCTCCCCACGGAACTCGTATACGGATCTCCTCGAGTGCTCGCTTATGATGAGCTCGAGCAAGAGCAACTGCGGCAAGATGACGCATTGCTCCTCGAGGAGGGACGCCTCGAGCTGCTTTGTCGAGCTGCTCGATACCAAGAAGCCTTGCGCCGCTACCATAGCTGCAAGGTCGAGCCAGAGTCTCGAGGAAGGCGACCTTGTTCTTGGCGTGTTCAGTCCGCCAAGAACTCCAACAAGTTGACCTTGAAGTGGGAAGGCCCTTGCTCGGGTGAGACAAGTCACGAGGCCGGCGCTGTCCGCCTCGAGACCGAAGAAGGCTTACCAGTGAGCAACTCCTGGAACATAGAGCATTTTCGCAAGTTTTACCCATAAGGCGCGGTTGCCGTGATCCGCTCCGGCAACCACCTTTTGTACAAAGCTTTGCCGCCGCTGCATGTAACCCTTTGTACAAAGCCGGGCGCAGACCCCGTGCAGCAATAAAGTTTCTGTGTTTTGCGCTATTTGCCTTTTTCCCATGCTTTTCTTTGATATTTGCATGAGTTATTTGGCATCTTCCGTGCAACACACATATCCGGCAAGCAATGGCACGCCGAAAGACCATACGCTTGTTTTCCTTCTTCTCTTTCCTTGTCTCTTAAACAGAAGAAACGTTCCTCGTGCACAAGTTTGCCGGGGGGGAAGGAAATGGAGGATGAACCAAGCGCTGTTCAAGAAAGAGAAGCTTGCCGGAGAGTGCATAGATCACGAAAGCTAAGTTGTCAGGATTTGAGCAGCTCAAAATTTTAAATTTTCAGTTGCCTTCCTTGAACAACCACACTTCGTATGGGAAACTTGTGCTCGGAGGAACCTACCCGTGGATAGCCGCACCCTTATCTTGTCATCGAGCATGCTCAACGATTTAAGTGAGCTGCGACAAAGTGTTGCGCCCTTGTTTCGTTTTCGAGTCCGCTCAGCAAGCTAAGTGCGTCGCGACAGGCCACGGCAAGGTTGCTTGCGGAAAGACCTTAGCCAAGCAGAGTTGCTTCCGAGTTCGACACTTTCGGCGCCAAGCAAGGGCTCCTTGCCGGCAAAACTCCTAGAAGCATAAAGTTGAAACATGCGGAGTTGAGAATCAAAACAAGGAAGATAACACCGCATCTGCTGATCAAAATAAAGGTAATATCTTACAAGGAATAACTTGTCGTGATGACTAATGAGTTCATAGCAACCTGTGCAGCAACAAAAAAAAAGAAAAAAGAGAGAGATAAAGATAAAGGAGGCCTAGTCTACGCGGTCGCCCTCCATCCTGGGGATCTTGTTCACCTTGGCGATGATGTGGGCGACCTGCTCGCTTAAACCTCCATGTTTGCGTCGGCCGCAAGCTGCGAAGAACGTTAAAGGTTTATGCCGGGGTTCGGTATACGATCTTCGTCAAGACGCGCTCCATGGTTCCCAAGACATCCGGCGAAGTCTCCTCGGCAAGTTGCGAGGATCTTCTCCCGCAGATTTGCAAGGGCGGCGCGATCCCCTGAAGAGATCGAGCTGGCGGCGTGGGCGAGGTTTGGATCCGGGGAGTAGATGAGATGCTCCGGCTTCAGCGCCCGGCAGCTCCTGGTCAATGGCGGGGCGCGAAGATACCAAGTCCTCGGTCCATATCTCGACGATACGACGGAAGTCCTCGGCTGCTTTGTTGGCGCCGGCCACCAAGGTTCGCTCCTCGCGGAGCTCCTCCTTCAACCTGGTTTCTCGATCCCGGGCAGCGTCAAGCGAGTCCCTCGGCGCGGAGACTTGTGACTCAAGACCTTCGATGGAGTCCTTGGCGGCCCTCAACTCGTCGCCCTTCTTGGAAAGGCACGCCTAGAGTTCCGAGTTGGTGTGGGCGTCCTTCTCGCGCTCCCTGATGAGCGCGGCGACCTTCTCCTCGCTCGCCTTCAGCAACTCCTCCAGCTGCGCGCCTTTAGCGGCAAGATCTTCCTTGGCGGTCTCCGCGGCAGCCGCGGCGGCTTTCGCCTCCTTCAATTCCCCGCCAAGGGCCTGCTCCCGAGCGGCAAGGTCCTCCTCGTGGGCGTCAAGGTCAACCTTCCGCTGGATGAGCTCTCCTTCTCGCCGGGACATCTCCACTCCGGCGAGCCGTTGCTGCTCTTGACCTCGGCCTTCTCCAGCAGCTACTCCTCCGCCTTGCCCGAAGTCGCTCACTTCTCCGCCACCTCGCGGAGAGCAGCCTGTTGGCGGCGGCGCTCCGCCCGCCGCTTCTCCATCTCCTCGGCGGCCTTGGCGGCGAGGGCCTCCCGCGAAGCGAGCCGCTGTCCGGCCAGGTAAGGGCCAGGAGCTGGTGAAGCAGCTTCTCCTCCTGAGCCCACCGCTACCGCCCGGGCCTCGACGATCTTCAAGCCCGCGGGAGGCGAGGACCTCCCATCAAAGGCCTCACGCCCTCCTGCAGGGAGCTGACGAGGAACCCCACGGCACTGGATGAAGAGCGCCGTTGGGGCTTCAAGTAGTAGCCGGACCGCTCTTCTCCGGCGGAGGGTCGGTGACCGGCGAAGCACTTGACGCTCCGCAGCCTCCGGGCAGTGGTGTGATCGCCCGTTCCCCTCTCCGGCCGCTGCGTCTGCGCCGGGCTGATCTCTGCACATGTGGCTCGGCGGCTCCCTTGGCGTCCTCGGCAACAAGGCGTCGTCGCCGCCACACCTACTGCGCCCTCCTCCTCCTCAATGACGACTTCCGCGCCATCTGCTTTCGGGGAGGAGGAGGATCTAGAAGAAGGAGAAAAGCAAAAAAGTTCAAGCAAATGTCCAAAAGAGACAGCGCCAAAGAAGACAAAGTCATGAGAACTTACCTTGGCGGACGTCGTCGTGGCGGGCTCTCTCTTGAGGGAACTATCCCTTGGCGGAGTGGCGCCCTCGCCCAGGCTGCTCGCTCTTGGCGGGTACTCGCCCTTGGCGGAGTACCCGCCCTTGCGGGCAGCTCTCCCTTGCCGGGAGTCCAACCTTGGCGGGGATGGAGGGATCGCCGGCTCCTCAAGGGCGACCTCCGGATGCTCCTGCTGCCGGCTCCATCTCGCACAAATCAAGACAAACACGTCAAGATATTGGAACCAGATGAAATCTCCAGACGCCCGGCAAGCGAGGTGCAGGGACCAGACTTTACCGGGGCTGCGCTTGAGGCTGCTCGGGACAGCGCTGGGTCCGGCAAGCTTGGATCCGGCGCATCCCGATCGCCAAGTGGCGCGAGTCATCCGCGACCTCGACCACGGGCACCTTGGCTTTCTCGCCGCCCGCCGGTCAAGGTCCTGAAATCAACGCAAAAAAACAAGATTAGCCTCGACAATAATCAAGGCGAAATTTAAGAAGATGAAGATCTGGCATTTACTCCTGCTCCTCCTCGTCGTCTTCGCTCAAGGCGGAGAAATCATATCGACAGGTTGCGTCGGGCGCGAGGAGCAGAGAAAGGCCTCTCGGGCGCTTAGCGGTCCTCGGGCTGGGGCTGCGAGCCGGGCCCCAGAGCGCCGGACCCGAAGCAGGCGGAGCCGCCCGCTCCTCGAAGACCTCTGTTCGCTCGGCGCCGACCTGGGCGCCCTTAGCGTAACTGCGGCGGTCGCTTCCGCCATATCTGGTGCGCCGGTGCGCCCTCGCGCTGCTCGACTCCCGAAGGAAGCTTGTTCCGGCGCGGGCAGTAGTTGCGGGGGCTATGCGTGCTCGCTTCGCCGCCCGCCGGAGGCGCTTCAGCGGAGCAACAGGGGCTCGCCGCAGGCGGGGAGGTTTCGGGACGACGAGGAGAGGTCGTCGTTAAAGGTCCGTGGACCCGGCTGCATCCTCGGCGACCCGCGGCATCCTCCCCTCCTCCTCGCCCGGCTGGCTCGCCGGACCCAGCGCCCTGGCTGCGACCCTTTTCCTGGCGTCTTTGCTTCTCCTGGCGCCTCCGCTCCTGCGGCGCGCGGCTCCCTCCGCAGCACCACCTCTTGCAGCGGCCTCACCACGCGATTCCGAGATCCCAGAGTGCCTCGAGAGGACTCCGCCAGCGCCGGGCCGGAGGAAGTTGCAGCAGCCTACAGATCTCCGCCGCCTCCGTTTGGTAGGACTCCTCCGCAGCCTCTGCCTCCTCGGGCGTCTGCCCGAACTTTCCTGCCACTTGCTGCTGCAGCGGCCTCTTCGCCCGAGAAGCTATGTGCGAAGCTCTGGTCCGTGGTGTCCCGTGTCAGCCCGGGTCTCGTCCTTGTTCTTCGCCACCTCCTCAAGGGTGTCGAAGAAGTTGAGGACGCCCTTTGGTTCAGCGGAATCCATGTGCGCTTCCACGCCGCAAGCGAAATCGCACGCGGGCATCATGGCGCAGGGAGGCGATCCCGAGCTTTGTTGCGGAGGGGCACCACCTCGGGAGGCCTGAACCACTCGGGATGGTCGGGTCATATCTCAAGAGTTCCCGGACCATCCCCCTCAACTCCAAAGGCGTGAAGTTAAAGTTCAGCCCGGGCGCAGCCTCATTATATCCCCCGTGCCATTGCACTCCCAGGCGGCCTTTTCCTGTCTTGGAGAGGGGGGTATGCGGCGGCGGAGGAAGTCGGCGCCTACTTCTGCAGAACGGACAGCCCCGCTTCTCAAGACGAAGAATCCGGATGAGGGCAACGTCGAGCTTGATGTCGTCGAATCCAGCTCGCTCCGATCTGCTGCCGCGCAATAAGCGCGCAGTGCGCGGGCGCGTGAAGAGCTGCGGCTTCGTCTTGACGATCGGCAAGACGATCTGCACGCCCACTCTTCCCACTTGACGCTGAGCTCCCGGCAATCACGACTTCTTCAAGTTCGACGGAAAACCAAGAAATTCCCGAGAGGGGGGAGCAGCTCTGCTCTAGGAGTGAAGAAGTGCCTGAGCAGAGCTACATTTGGGTGTATCCTATGAAGTTTTCGCACATATGTGCGAAACCGCCATTGTGAGGACGGCGGGGGGTGAAATCAAGAAGGTGGAAGCCGTATGTGTTCATGATGTCTCAGAAGAATTCAGAAAAAGGAGGACAAAGACCGCAGTGGAAGAAGGCTGCAAAGAAATAGTACCCGCCAGGATAGTTGTCCATGGTGGCTGCCGGATGAGCTCTGGTCCGAGGATGCGCCGTGGTCCTCTTGGCCCAGAACAGGAAATACTTGCCCCGAGTTCTTGCACGCCGAGCAGCGGCGGGGAGGACGACGCTCTCCCTCCGCATCCGGGCAAGCTTTTCCGCATGCTCGGTTTCTCCTTCTTGGTCTTTCTCGCTTCCCTTCCCTTCCTGGTTTTCGAAGCCATGGCGGGCGGCGAGGAAGGAGGACGAAAGAATCCGGCAGCGCCCATAAGCGCAAGAAGCGGAGGAGATGCGGAGGCGGAGCGCAAAGAGGATTTCTGGAGGAGGAAGAAGAAGCAATGAAAGCGAAGGAGGGGAACCGCTCCTGCTTCCTCTGTTTTTATGGGAAAGTGGGGGGCGTTCCGTCCTTCTCATTAAAGAACGTGGGCACGTCCCATCCCATGATGCCATAATCGGCGCGTCTTTGTTGCGGGAGGCGGCAGAGAAGAAGGACTCGGCCGCCGTGGGCCGTGTGCCCGATGCCTTTTTTGGGCCTGGCCCAACAGGCGCTCGGCACCGTGTGTGGCCCAGGCCGGGGGCTCTGTCGGTGTACTAAGGTAGGGGTACCTCAAGATTACCCCAACTTGTGCATCGGCAAATGCGACTCCCAGCAGTGGATCCACCACATGCTTGCGGAGACCATTCTGCTCCATATCAAGCCATTCAAGAACAAAGTGTGCAAGATAGAAAATCGAGACCCCGCAAGAGGAGCTTGCCGGGAAGGCCTTTCTGGCTCAAGATTACATCACTCACGCAAGTCTCCGGGCGAGAGGAGCTCGCGGGGAGACTAGAAGATTACATCACGGAAGACACGCCTCGGCGCTTATACTGCGGCGAAGGCGAGGGCCCGGCAGCGGGCAATTCTGAGCCCGACAAGCTCCCAGCCCGCAAGATCAAGACCCGGCAAGGTACTTGCGGAAGAAACTGCTGCGTGCCGCCTCCAGCTCATACCGCCTGCTGGTCGCCTTTAGCCCTCTTCCGAGACGCTGTGGCGGATGGTCAGGCGAGCATGGGGGGGTGCGGTGGCACTCCGGTGGTGGCTCCATCGCTGTGGCGATCGGAGAACACAAGGGCGGGAGCTTTTGGGGGCGGCAACGACATTAAAATGCTCTTGTCCCCCTCTCTCAAATACTTCTTGTTCGCTCTGACTGCTCCTACTACCTCCCTTTACGTTTTACCCCTCTCTCCCCACGTTGACACCTGTCGGTGACCCTTGCCCTATAAAAGGAGGCCCATGCACAGCGTAGGGGGTTCGATCCTTAGCAACTCTAGCGCACGGGGATTCGCTAGTTAGATTCACTCAACACCACACCACCATACGCTCGCATTCTTGAGCAAGATCAAATACAACACAGCAGCGGTAGGGTTTCTGCGACCATCGTGGCCCGAAGCTGGGTAAAAATCCCCCGCGCGCATCACCTCGATCTGCTCTCTGTGCCTCCTCCGCCCTCGTACCGAACTCACGAAGGGGCCTCCCCGGCCCCATAGGTGTCGTCCCTCATCTCCTGTTACCATCCGCCTAGACGCACAGTTCGGGACCCCCTACCCGAGATCCGCCGGTTTTTACACCGACATTGGTGCTTTCATTGAGAGTTCCTCTGTGTCGTCACCGATAGGAAGGATGCCTCCACCCGTCTTCAAAGACGGTATTTTCGCTGAAGGGGCCTTGGCCGTCGGCCAAACTATCCGGCTAGGTGGTTTTCTTATGACCGCATGTCCGGCCACTGCTTCGACAATGACTTCTCAAGTCGTCAAAAGCAATCTTCACGTCAGCTCGGAATCCGCCGAGCAGTTGGATCCAATAGAGCTCTCGTCTGTTAACGAGCTCTTGGATCGCATCGCCGCCCTGGGAGTCGCTACGGACTACAATCAAATTGGGCTTAAAACCGATCTGAGAGAGATTAACTCTCCCCAGGCCACCCACCATGTCGAAGTGGTAGAGGAGCAATGCGGCGACTCTTCGCCTATATTGAAAACTAGTCACGTCCGGATTCGAACCCTCCATCTTTGGATTTCAGCGGAGGGACTTCGATCGACATTGAACTTAAAACCATGCATCGCCCGGACTCGCTGGATCGTGTCCAGCAACCCAAACTTCTGAATTCGAAACTCCTCGGCCTTTAAGCCCCAAGATGGGCAGGGATCCGGATTTTAGTCCACCCACCACGCCTGGACATATCGATCTATCTCTAATCTGGCAAGAGCCCATTGAAACAAGACATCACTCTTGGGCGGATACCTCCCCAGTTATGGACAGGATAAAGGACTGCCGAGAGGAAAACGCAATCTCAATCTTTTGCAATAATTGCATGGACAAGGGAATATTGAGCATCATCGGTCGTCAAAATTACACGCTCGCCTGATTCAAGTCCCATAATCTGAAAATCTTGTGTGATGGAGAGTTTCGAAAACCGAAAACCAATTTTGGGATAATCCGGCCCCAACCCCAGTCCGCAACAAAAGGGTGCCTCTCACTCAGGCCCCAGATGCAAAAATGAAAAGCAAAAACCCCATAAAGGGCACGGAACCGTACTGGAGGGATGGCTCAATGGACCCTGTAAGCTTCATAGTACAGAGGGAGCCGTCCCAACACATAGCCTTCGAGCATGTTGGATACTACAACAGGTGGCCAAAAGTGGCGAGGAGCTTCTAGCCCCGGAAAACCACTCCAACAATACCGGTACGGTATGAACAGTCTTCGAGACCTTCGCATCAAATATATGCGAAAACAAACAATCCGCGGACTCGCCGAAGTCTACCAAGTAGGAACAGCAAATCCATGGAGTGACACAGCCATCACCTTCAACGCTAGCGACGAACCTAAATTCCGAACAGCTCGAGCACCAGCCAGATGACCGGTGCTTAGTCCCATAGTGGGCGGCTTCGCTTACAAAGGTCCTCATGGATGGCGGCAGCGACTAAACCTCATTTATGAGGAAACTCTTCAAAAATGGAAATAGATTAGAGCATTGGAGCGAAGCAGCACAACCTTGGAGGAATAATCCCTAGCCGGAAGCGCTGCACCGGAAAAATCACACTTGATGTGGTGTTCGCTCACGGACAATTATAGATCCGAAGAAGTCACGTTCCAAGTGGCCCGTTCAACAGCGGATATCACGCTATATTAGGACAAGAGGCATTCACAATTTTTCAAGCGATACCTCATTACGGGTACATGAAGCTCAAAATGCAGGGCCGGCGGAATAATCACTCTCGCTAGTGATCCGGACATAGCACTCGCGCCAAAACAAGACAGCTACACTAGCCCCGAGGCACTATCCAAGCCTTAGCAGCGAAGAACTCATCTGCGCTCTCACGGTGAACAGGGACGATGTGATACTTGATAAAAGATCCAAGTCCACCTCCTTCAAATCAGCAGATGAAATAATAAAATTCCAGGTCCATCCAACGGACCCAACAAAGACGGCCTCCATTGGGGCACAATTGAACCCCGAAGTAGACGCCGCACTGCGTGAATTCCTTTGGGAAAATTGGGACATCTTCGCCTGGCATCCTTCGGATATGCCCGGAATCCCACGCAGGTTGGCAGAACATAGCCTAAACATCCTAAAAGGATTTAAGCCAGTCAAACAGGCTCTTCGACGATTTTCCGAACCCAAAAGACAGGCAATGGGAGAAGAGCTAGCCAAACTATTGGAAGCTGGATTCATCAGAGATATCAAACATCCGGATTGGCTAGCAAATCTGGTAATGGTACCAAAGAAGGACAAATCCTGGCGCCTCTGTGTCGATTTTAAAGACCTCAATAAGGCTTGCCCAAAGGATCCGTTCCCTCTCCCCCGCATCGACCAAATTATCGATGCTACCTCGAAACACGATTCGATTGTGCTTCCTCGGCGCATACTCGGCTACCATCAAATCAAGATGGCGGAAGCGAACCAAGCCGCAGCGGCATTCATCACTCCATACGGACCATTCGCTTCAACACGATGCCCTTGGACTTAAAAATGCGGCGCAACATATCAGCGCATGATTCAAACATGTCTGGCCACCCAGATCGGCAAAACAGTCGAGGCATACGTAGACGACGTGGTCGTCAAAACAAAACACGTCGAAACTCTAGTAGACGATTTGAGGCTCACATTCGACAACCTCAGAGCATATGACATCAAGCTGAATCCGGAAAAATGCGTTTTCGGCGTACCAGCCGGAAAGCTGCTGGGCTTCATTGTATCCGGTAGAGGAATTGAAGCAAACCCGGCTAAAATCCGAGCTCATCACAGTTGGATATTCCAAAAGACCTCAAACAAATACAAAATTAACGGGATGCGTGGCAGCTTTAAGCGCTTTATCTCCGTCTAGGAGAAAAGGCATTGCCCTCTATCGCCTCCTCGGGCACCGAACACTTGAGTGGGCGGATGCTGCCACTGCGGACTCGAAGAAATAAAGGCCATATTGGCAACAAATCCGGTCTGGCTGCGCCCAATCTGGGCGAACCAATGTTGTTATACATCGCAGCAACGCATCAAGTTGTAAGCGCTTGTACTCGTCGTCGAGCGAGAGACGAAGGGCATAAATTCCCTCTTCAAAACCGGTGTATTATGTATCCTTTGTGTTAACTCCTTGCAAATCCGTTACCCACACTATCGAGAAGATAGCGTATCACGGTGTTCATGGCATCCGGAAGCTCGACACTACTTTCAAGAGTGTTCGATAACAATGGCCTCGAAGTACCACTCAATGACATTATAAATAACCGTGGCCTTAGCGGGCAGGATTGCAAAATGGGCCATTGAGCTCTTACCATTCGATATAACTTACAAACCTCGGCGAGCTATAAAGTCACAAGTTTTGGCTGACTTTGTCGCTGAATGGACGAAGCGAACTCCCTAAAATCGGCGCATACTCCAATTGGTTATGCATTTGACGGCTCTAAAATGTTGGCGGATGGGGGCTGGCGTCGTATTACGTCCCCAACCGGGACACGATCCAATATGTACTTCAAATAATGTACACGGACTCCAACAACGCAGCGAATCGAGGCCCTGTTACATGGTCTCCGGATGGCGATCTCCATGGGCATTCAACGCCTAGAGGTGCGCGAGGATTCAAACCTTGCAATATCCCAAATAAATGGAGACTTTGGCGCCAAGGATCCGAAAATGGCAGCATATCGCAACGCTGTCCTAAAATGTCATTTCGGTTTGAAGGACTCGAATTCCATCACATAGCCCGAGATAATAACCAAGCGGCCGACGTCTTGCGCGCATCGGTGCAAAACGCGATGCTGTCCTCAAATATCTTCTGGAGCGGCTCTTCAAGCCATCCGTACTATGGGAAGAGGAGCCGGAAGTGACAAACCCGAAAAAACCGCGCCAATCGGCGATTCAGCCGATGACATAACACCTTCACCCACGACATAATGGCGTAATCGCCCGTGGACAGAACCATTCCTAGCCTACTTGCTTAGGCAGAACTTCCGAAGACCAAAAGCGAGGCCCGCTGCATAGTCCGTGATCGAAAGCCTACAAGGTCCATGAGGAGAACTTTATAAGAAAAGTACAACGGAGTCCTTCAAAGGTGTATCTCCGAAGAGGAAGGCGAAACCTCTGGCTGAAATTCATGCGGACTAGGCGGACACCATGCAGCAGCCGGGCCCTTGTAGGAAAGGCATTCGTCAGGATTTTATTGGCCGGCGGCGGGCGGATGCCGAGGACTTAGTCGAGATCGTTGGTTGTCGGCTCTTTGCTAATCGAGCCATATGCGCCCACCGCCCTCAAAACTATACCCATTACCCCGCGTTCATGGTGCAGGGGCTTGATATGGTTGGACCCCTTAAAGGGGGAACCCACAAGCAAAGGTACCTATTGGTCATGGTGGATAAATTCACCAAATGGATAGAGGCCAAACCGGTCAAAACGGCAGAGAATCGGACCAGTGATAGACTTTATATCCGGGGTAGTACACGTTCGGAGTCCCCACAACATCATCACCAACAACGGCACGAACTTCACAGCCGGCGAGGTTAAGTCATGGTGCAAAAATATGGGCATCAAGCTCGACTATGCTTCGATCTATCACCCTCAAACCAACGGTCAAGTGGAACGAGCAAATGGTCTAATAATGGCGGCATTAAACCCGGACTAGTGCGGTCACTTACTAAATCGACACGCACTGGGTCGAGGCTCGACTCCGTACTCTGGGGCTGCGGACAACGCCTAACCGCACTACGGATTCACACCATTTTTATGGTATACGGCGCAGAGGCGGTCTTGCCTGCGACATTATTCATGACTCACCTCGAGTGCGCATGTACGAAGAAAGAGAGGCCGAGCTGGATCGGCAGGACAACTTGGACACATTGGAGGAAAAACGCGACGTCGCCAAGGCTCGTTCCGCATTCTATCAGCCAGCAGGCCGAAGATATCAAAGCGAGAAATGCGGGCCAAGACTTACAACGTTGGTGAACTAGTTCTCGCGCTGCGGACAAGAAAAAGGACAAGCTCAAGCCCAAATGGGAGGGCCCCTTCATTATCGATCAAGTCCTGACCGGCGGAGCGTACCGTCTTCGAAATGCGTCGGATAACCGACTCGAGCCGAACCCATGGAGCGCAGCCCGCCTCCGAAGATTCTATGCCTAGCGCCGGACTAAGAGTTCGTCCCCTTCCCCCGTCCAAATTTTTACACTTGGCTGTCTTTTGTTTCTCTTTTCATAACTTTTTACTAAAAAGCCCTAAGGGCCTACTTTCGCATTGTTCGCATACACTTGATGTGCCATCCGCACTCATTATACACAGGGGCTTCTTTTAAAAAGCTCAATTATAAGGGTTTCATGCCCAACACATGTGTCAAGCTTCCACATGTACCTTTTACTCACCATTATATGCATCGATATGACTTAAGTTTTGGCCAAGCTGGGTTGCTGGCTCTCATGCTTACCCCTCGTTCCCGATTGTTCGGCTAGGAGGTAAAGGAGCACCTCTGCGATTATTACTGGGGTCGGCGGATGTGTACCTCGGTAGGTGAAGCCGAAAGCTAGCGTTCTTAAGGGAATATTCGGTCGGTGACTTAAAAGATGATTTTTACCTACTCATTTATCCGCCCCAGATGTTTTTACTGCTTTTTTAGTCCGGACATGCACTTTAGGGCATGCCTCCCGAGAAAGGAACCCTTAATGGAACTATTCTCCTGGAAGATGTTTCTTACTAACCATGTAATATAACATAACTAGTTGGGCACTTATGCGATAAAGCACTAATGACCCCTACGCCTGGTCTCCATGCATACCCGGTTGTTTCTTAACCAAAAGGTATTCGGACACACTCCGGACTCTAGGGTCCCGAGGTTGAAGCGAAAAGGTCGGCAAAGACAAGCGATCTACAATCCGGCTAGAAGGCATTTCACATGTCACTTTAAAGGAAAACATACATTGTCAAATTCTTGATTGTATTCCTCCTCAATCCCGTCTAACGAGGTTGTCTAACTTACAGTCCCGTTGGGAAAATTTAGCAGCCAACTCTACTTGGCTGTATACTAAACTCACAGGATCTCCTTCCCATCGGGCCCCACCTTCTTATGCCTTCTTAGCGTCTTCACCATGGCCCAAGCCTCCACAGCACCTTGGCGGCAAGCTGAAATCTTCCACAAGCAGGCGCTGCCGCACTCCTGAAGCTTCTCATAAGCTCCCCAAGGCCCTCGGGTAGGGAGAGGGCTGGCCATAAAGCCTGACAGCGCCGCTCATTGCCCGAACTTCGTTCGGCAGTTGCAACAGCTTCGGAAGTTGATCACCCGTTGATATGGGCATCTCCTCCATGAGGCGACTGTGAGTATACCTACAAGACATATTATGTCAATTTACTTCCTCGCCGAACTCTTCTTTTCAAAGGAGTCCGCTCAAGCACTTACTATAAATGCCGCGACGCAAGCCGCTGATTCTCCTTAACGGAGCTGGACAGCCCGGCTCGGCGCCTTTCAGCTCTTCTCCGAGCTTGGCGTTGGCATCCTGGAGCTTGTTCCTTTCTTGCTGCACCCTATTCATCACCCTCTCGCCGCCTTTAGTCGGCGCAGTAATCTTGCTGTCCGGATCTTGTCGTGCGCACCTGCAATGTCACTATTAGACTTGCGCACATGCCGCATAAGCGCTTATATTTATTAATAAAAATGTGTTACCGGGAGGGGTCTCTGCGTCTCCTCCTGCGGCAACAAAGTGCGACCTCAAGTTGGGCCTTGCATTCTTGCAGCTCCCGAGACAGCCGGGCATTCTTCTCGATAAGAGCTCTGCGTTTCAAATGATCCTTAAATCAGTTAACATAACTACTTTAAGTCTCGGGGCTCTTGGTATATATAACCATTAAAATTCCCTTACCCGTATGTCTTTCACATACTTGCTCCGTGGCTCGTAAAACCATCTTGGCGGCAGGAGGTGCGTCCCTGCGTTAAAGGCGTCCAATGCCTCAGGGGAGAAGCATGCTTCACGAAACACTGTCCGGCGGCGCCTATGGTTCATGGCGCTCTCCACCTCAGACTTGGTGGCGGACAGTCTGTCGGTGTCCTCCGTTGGAGAAGGATCCGGCCCGCGTCTTGCGCTTGCCTCCCCTCCGTGCAGGCTCTTTGGAGCTGGCGGTATAGGTTGGATCGGCAACTTCGCGCCCGCATCCGGCGGCGCTTTTTCTCCTATAAAGATCATGAGCACTCGGGCGCTTCCTTGGAGCGTTGCTCGAAAATTTAAATCTGAGCTATACCTTTGCGCGACATTTCAGTCCGTGCAGCTCCTTTTTCCGCTTGCTGGTCGGATGACCTTTGTTGGTCAGCCACCGCGGGCTCGGCTTCCCTACCTTGAAGGCGCTTCCTGTAAAACACCATCGTTCGCGAAGGTCAGAAATGGGCAAGGAAGAGATAATGGTGTCCGGACCTCGGTCACGATCACTGGGAAGCGGATCTGATCCGGGGTAGTCCGCCGTAATGGCGACCAAAGCATTATCTATGCTGAGCTGGTGAAACACCCCGTCGATCAGCTCCACCTTGATGTCCGGATCCTCTTCGGAGGCCGGATCCAGGGATCTTTCTGGATCCTCGGGTTGCGGAGCGGGACTTACCATGTCCTCCACAGTCCGGCGTAGATCCTGCGCCGAAGACAT
Source organism: Aegilops speltoides (assembly GCA_021437245.1). Classification (NCBI taxonomy): domain Eukaryota; kingdom Viridiplantae; phylum Streptophyta; class Magnoliopsida; order Poales; family Poaceae; genus Aegilops; species Aegilops speltoides. The sequence continues at coordinate 402,912,703 of CM038144.1, forward strand.
AATGTAAGAAGCCTAAACTATGAAAGCATGGGTTGAGCCCTTAAAAGTGTTCGCTTACCCATCCTCTAGGGTTGTTCATGGAAAACCCATTCAAAGGGTTCGTTCGAAGGAAGTCCTCCTTCTCCCCCTTGTACAGGCTGGACAGGATCTCCACCAGATCCTCGGTCGAATCCGGCCCTTCGCGGCCATGACGGGTGGCATCGTCTTCCCCGTTGAAATCCCACATGGGGTGGCCTCTGTATTGCAATGGCTGTACCCCCCGCATGATGCATGTCGCCATGACTCCAATCATGGTCAACCCGGAATGGGCCAGTAATCTTATTCGGCCCATCAAGTAATGGACGCTCTTGTCTTCCTCAATCGGGGCTCTGTGGGCGCCGGTGAGCGTTCTTGGAGGAGCAGCACTAAACTCCGGAGGCCAATCCGGACTGGGTCCGCAGCGGGCGTCTCCTATATAAACCACTCGAAGGCCAGTCTTGGGGCGCCTTCTTAGGAGTACGGATGGGTATCCGGTCCGGCAATCGCCATATTTCGGCGCCGCCCACTTGATATATGGAACCCTCGTGGGAACGGGGTACGAGGCAGAACAACCTCTTCCACAATGCAAAATGGGGCTCAATGCCCAGGAATAGCTCGCAAAAAGCTACGTAGCCCGCGATATGCAGGACAGAGGCGGGCGTGAGGTGGTGGAGCTGGAGTCCGTAGAACTCCAGGAGCCCGCGGAGGAGCGGATGTATTGGGAATCCGAGTCCCCTTATCAGATAAGGGACGAAGCATATTCGCTCCCCTTTATTGGGGCTCGGGGTAGCCTCCGCTTGCCTCCCACCTTGATAAGTGACCAGTCCGGCTCGGACTGGGACCATGAAGGCCGGAGGGAGATATCCCCCCGCTTGGAGCTTCACTAGCTCGTTGTGTGAAGCAGAGCACCTCCTCCAATCCCCTGGAGGTGGGCTGGGAGCGCGAGAAGAGGAGCCGCGTCGACGGTCCATGATGGAATGGATTTTTTGGTCAAGGGCGCTCCGATGAACTATTCGCGGGAGGAAGATGGCGTGGTTTGGATCTGGATTTTTGCCTCTTTTGTAGGCGGACGACTCATACGACTAGGGGTGAAACATAAAAAGACACCACGGCTTTTAGCATTCGTGCGACTTCGTGGAAAAAGGCCATTATTAGGCGTAGAAGCCAAGAAACACAGTATTTATGATAAAGCCGGACACTTTGTTAATGGCGGTACATGGAACTTGAAGGAGAACCCGCCTTGCAATGTCAAAAGACTATATCTGTTGGACTTATCATCATTGAAGCCTGGTTAGGGGCTCTTGAGGAGTCTGGACTAGGGGTGTCTGGACAGCGGACTATCATCGTCCGCGGACTCCAAGACTCTGAAGATACAAGATTGAAGACTCCGTCCGTGTCCGGATGGGACTTTCCTTGGCGTGGAAGGCAAGCTTGGCGTCTGGATATGTAGATCTCCTACCATTGTAACCGACTCTGTGTAACCCTAGCCTCCTCCGGTGTCTATATAAACCGGAGGGCTTTAGTCCGTCGGACAACATACATTACAACAATCATACCATAGGCTAGCTTCTAGGGTTTAGCCTCCTTGATCTCGTGGTAGATCCACTCTTGTACTACCCATATCATCAATATTAATCAAGTAGGACGTAGGGTTTTACCTCCATCAAGAGGGCCTGAACCTGGGTAAAACATCGTGTCCCTTGTCTCCTGTTACCATCCGCCTAGACGCACAGTTCGGGACCCCCTACCCGAGATCCGCCGGTTTTGACACCGACACCCCCCGTTCGGCAGACCCGGGCAACCTCGCCCCAACCTCGGGTAATGAAGATCTTCCCCGAGGGAACGACTTCAACCTCCGCTCCGGTCGCCGGGGGCCACAATCTGCGTGCTGCCAAAGCTCGAGAGGCCCTCTCGGCAGCATCTCGGTGGAGAAGAATGAAGGGAAGCAGATCCAGGTGCTTGGAGGCATCGCCGCCAGCAGCACGAGCTCGCGAGAGGAGTCTGTGGTGTGGACTCCAGGGGCGATGGTGCGCGCCACCGTGATGCGCCGATCGTGGCTACGACGCGAGCGGCACCGCTCGCCGCCCCTTTCTTCGGAGCCCTCGGCTGGGGCGCACTGGGGTAGCGGGCACCCAGGAGGTGGCTGCTCGCACCAAGGCCTCGTCATCTCCAGCCTCACGACCTCTCCACGGCGGTGGACCGGCCTCTTCTTCCACGGGAGCGGATCGGGTCCGTCCCGGGGAGCCTTCCCCTTGTCTTCGGCCGAGAATCTATGGATCGATGCCATTGGTGTCAAGACTAAAGGTGGAGCAGGGAAGAAGAAGCAGGCGGAGCAGGAAGAAATGGGCGACGAGGGCTCTCACCCTTCCTCATTTATAGCCCAAGGGAGGCCAACCGTCGACCTCCACGATCGCAGGTAATGATAGCCCTTTTTGCATGCAGCAGGGACTCGTCAAGTCGGGTAGTTGCTGAGCAGCGTGGGGAAGCGGAGACGCCCACGCCCAATCAGTCGCCACGCGTCGACCAAGGCCGCAGGTTGTTGGGGCCCGCGGCGCTCCACACTTGCCCTTTGGCTTCACCGGTAAGACAAGTCCGAGCGCGCCTTGGGCCCGGGGGCTACTGTCGGCGTTTTGGGAATGGGGGTCCCCAGACTTTCCTGCCTGCGGCCCACGGTGTGGCTCCACCAGCGGCTTAGTACGGCCCGTCTTTGTCAGCCAACACTCAAGACCCTCGCGAGGGGCCAAGCCTCACGAGGCGGATGGCACAAGGCCTCCTTAGGAGCGGCCTCACCAGGCAGGCTTGCGAGGGGGCGGAGAGATCAAGGCAGGGGGTACCTCATGAGGTTCCCGTGACGCAAGCCATGACGACCAAGGCGGCGAGCGCTAAGCGTGGTGTCTCGTTCCCTTTGGTGCTAAGGGGCAAGCGCTTGGCCTTGAGTGCCGAGGCATCAGGCAAAGGATTCGATATCGGTGCAACAAGACCAAGGCCAGCAGGTCGGCAGGATGGAGGTCATCACGGAGCCCAAGACGGCATCACCACCAGTTCCTTTGACAGGCGAAGACCACCTTTAGTCAGGATAGCTCGTACTAGTTGTCCCCTTTCAAATTGGCCGTTGTTGGACCCCCTTCCTGCTCAATATTTCGAGAGAGGACCAGGGCCTCTATAAATAGGACTAGCTACCACAGTAGAAAGGAGGCCGGAAACAAACTCAGTTCATCCTCACACCCACCAAGCACAAGAACACCTCTCCTCAGGAGGCTGTTCTTCCCTTGTACTGTTCATCATCAGCCCAAGAGGCAATCCACCACCACTACACTGGAGTAGGGTATTACACCACAACGGTGGCCCGAACCAGTATAAATCTTGTTTCTCTTGTGTTGTGAGTTCATCAAGCTAAGCTTAGAGATCGCGGCGAGGCTGAGGGCGAGATTCGCTAGGGGGAAATCTTCGTGCGCACCCTAGTGTTCGAACCTCAAGGGTTTTTCCGGAACCCTAAATCCGACATCATGTATGCAATGATGTGTACCAGACCTGATGTGTGCCTTGCTATAAGCATAGCAGGGAGGTACCCAAAGTAATCCCGGAGTGGAGCACTGGACATCGGTCAAGAACATCCTGAAATACCTGAAAAGCACTAAGGATATGTTTCTCGTTTATGGATTTGACAAAGAGCTCGTTGTAAACGGTTACGTCGGTGCAAGCTTTGACACTGATCCAGATGACTCTAAGTCGCAAACCAGATACTTATTTTTATTGAATGGAGGAGCTGTCAGATGGTGCAGTTCCAAGTAGAGCGCCGCGGCGGGATCTACGTCAGAAGCGGAGTACATTGCTGCTTCGGAAGCAGCAAATGAAGGAGTCGGGATTAAGGAGTTCATATCCAATCTAGGTGTCATACCTAGTGCATCGGGTCCAATGAAAATCTTTTGTGACAATACTGGTGCAATTGCCTTGGCAAAGGAATCTAGATTTCACAAGAGAACCAAGCGCATCAAGAGACGCTTCAATTCCATCCATCATCAAGTGTCGGAGGGGGACATAGAGATTTGCAGGATACATACGGATCTGAATGTAGCAGACCCGTTGACTAAGCCTCTTCCTCGAGCAAAACATGATCAGCACCAAAGCTCCATGGGTGTTAGATTCATTACTATGTAATCTAGATTATTGACTCTATTGCAAGTGGGAGACTGAAGGAAATATGCCCTAGAGGCAATAATAAAGTTATTATCTATTTCCTTATTTCATGTTAAATGATTATTATTCATGCTAGAAGTATTAACCGGTAACTTAGTACATGTGTGAATACATAGACAAAACATATTGTCCCTAGTATGCCTCTACTAGACTAGCTCATTAATCAAAGATGGTTATGTTTCCTACATGTGTTGTCATTTGATGAATGGGATCAAATCATTAGGAGAGTGATGTGATGGAGATGACACATCCGTTAGCTTAGCATCATGATTGTTACAGTTTCTTTGCTACTGCTTGCTTCATGACTTATACACGTTCCTTAGACTATGAGATTATGAAACTCCCGAATACCGGAGGAACACTTTGTGTGCTACCAAGTGTCACAACGTAAATGGGTGATTATAAAGGTGCTCTACAGGTGTCTCTGAAGGTGTTTGTTGGGTTGGCATAGATCGAGATTAGGATTTGTCACTCCGTGTTTCGGAGAGGTATCTCTGGTCCCTCTCGGTAATGCTCATCACTATAAGCCTTGCAAGCATTCTAACTAATGAGTTAGTTGCGGTATGAAGTATTACAGAACGAGTAAAGAGACTTGCCGGTAACGAGATTGAACTAGGTATGATGATACCGACGATCAAATCTCAGGCAAGTAACATACCAATGACAAAGGGAACAACGTATGTTGTTATGCAGTTTGACCGATAAAGATCTTCATAGAATATGTGGGAGCCAATATGAGCATCCAGGTTCCGCTATTGGTTATTGACCGGAGATATGTCTCGGTCATGTCTACGTAGTTCTCGAACCCATAGGGTCCGCACGCTTAACGTTCATTGACGATTTGTATTATGAGTTATGTGTTTTGATGTACCGAAGTTTGTTGGGAGTCTCGGATGACATCACGGACATGACGAGGAGTCTCGAAGTGTTCGAGACATAAAGATTCATATATTGTAAGGCTACATTCGGACACCAGAATGGTTTGCGTTGTTTCGGATAAGTTTCGGAGTACCGGGGGTTACCGGAACCCCCTCCGGGAAGTTATTGGGCCTTAGTGGACAAGAGAGAGGGTCGGCCAGGAGGTGGCACGCGCCCCTTGCCCCAATCCGAATTGGACGAGGGGAGGGGGCGGCGCCCCCCTCCTTCCTTCTTTCCTCCTCCTCCTTCCCCCCTTCTCCCACTTGGAATAGGAAAGGTGGGGCCGTATCCTACTAGGTTTGGAGTCCTAGTAGGACTCTCGCCCATGGCGCGCCTCCCCTCTTCGTCGGCCTCCTCCTCCCCTCCTTTATATACGTGGGGAAGGGGGCACCCTAGGAGAGACAAGTTGATCTTTTATCTGTGTGCGGTGCCCCCCCCACAGATATACACCTCGGTCATATCGTCGGAGTACTTAGGTGAAGCCCTGCGCCGGTAACTTCATCATCACCCTCGCCACGCCGTCGTGCTGACGAAACTCTCCCTCGGCCTCAACTGGATCAAGAGTACGAGGGACGTCATCGAGCTGAATGATAACCCACAAGTATACGGGATCAATTGTAGCCTCTTTCGATAAGTAAGAGTTTCGAACCCAACGAGGAGCTAAAGGTAGAACAAATATTCTCTCAAGTCCTATCTCGCCTTGATCGACTCTCATGCGCTTAGTGTTTGCTTTACCTAGAACAAGTATGAAACTAGAAGTACTTTGTAGGTGTTGTTGGATAGCTTTGCAAGAATATAAAGAACGCGTAAATAAAAAGTGAAGGGTTGTTTATATAAAGAAGTAATAAAGTAAATATAGCGAGTGTGGATAAGTTTTGATAGGAGTTGTGGAGTTGTCCCTAAGCAATTGACTATGTTACTAGATCGATAATCGCTATTGCAATTCTATTTGAGGGAGAGGCATAAGCTAACATACTTTCTCTTCTTGGATCATATGCACTTATGATTGGAACTCTAGCAAGCATCCGCAACTACTAAAGATCATTAAGGTAAAACCCAACCATAGCATTAAAGTATCAAGTCCCTTTATCCCATACATAAACAACCTACTTACTCAGTGCATGTACTTCACTCCACGCCACCCACCATAAGCAAATCATAAACATATTGCAAACCCTACAGCGGGAATCCCTCACGCTTGCGCGACACGGAGGGCACAATAGGACAGCACCAATAATAAAACATGCAACTCAAACCAATCATAGCAATTCATCAATCACCGATAGGACAATGGAAATCTACTCAGACATCATAGGATGGCAACACATCATTGGATAATAATATGAAGCATAAAGCACCATGTTCAAGTAGAGGGTACAATGGGTTGCGGGAGAGTGGACCGCTGTAGATAGAAGGGGGAAGGTGATGGAGATGTTGGTGAAGATGATGGAGGTGTTGGTGAAGATCGCGGTGATGATGATGGCCCCCGGCAGCGTTCCGGCGCCACCGGAAGCAAGGGGGAGAGAGCCCCCCTTCTTCTTCTTCTTCTTCCTTGACCTCCTCCCTAGATGGGAGAAGGGTTTCCCCTCTGGTCCTTGGCACCCATGGCTTGGGAGGGGCGAGAGCCCCTCCGAGATTGGATCTATCTCTCCGTCTCTCTCTGTTTCTGCGTTCCCAGATTCTGCCCTCTCACCGTTTCTTTTATATCCGGAGATCCGTAACTCCGACTGGGGTGAATCTTTCGCCCAGATCTTTCTCATAAAATTAGCTTTCTTGTGGCAAAAGAAGAGCATCAACCGCCTTACGGGGGGGGGGGGCAGGAGAGTCCAGGGCGCGCCTGCGTCCCTGGGGCGCGCCCCTATCTCCTGGCCCCCTCGGGCACCGTCTCGCATTGATTTTACTTCCCAAAAATCATAAATATTCCAAAATAATTCTCTGTCCATTTTTATCCCGTTTGGACTCCATTTGATATGGGGTTTCTGCGAAACATAAAACATACAATGAGGCGAGGCGGCAGCAGGCGGTGGATCAATATGTTAGTCCCAAAAATAGTACAAAAAGTTGCCAAAAGTATATGAAAGTTGTAGAATATTGGCATGGAACAATAAAAATTATAGATCTGACGGATCGTATCCTTTGAGCGATGTCAGAAACACGGAGGTGTAAATGCGTTCGGTGCTAGGATCGGTCAGATCGGAAAGACGTACGACTACATCAATCGCGTTGATAAAAAGCTTCCGCTTTTGGTCTACAAGGGTACGTGGACACACTCTCCCCTCTCGTTGCTATGCATCACCTAGATAGATCTTGTGTGATGATAGGATTTTTTTGAAATTACCGCGTTCCCCAACAGTACTGCTATTCCTTCTCCTGATATAATATGTCCGAGAAATCCAACTTCCTTCAACCAAAATTCACATTTGCTGAACTTGGCATACAACTGATGTTCCCTGAGCTTCTCGAGAACCAAGCGCAAATGTTCCTTATGCTCTTCTTCATTCTTCGAGTAGACCAATATATCGTCAATGAACACCACAACGAATTTGTCCAAGAACTCCATGAACACCTTGTTCATCATACTTATAAAAAAGGGAGGGGCATTAGTCAAACCAAATGACATAACCATATACTCATATAGCCCATACCTCATGGTAAAAGTTGTTTTAGGTATATCTTGCTCTCGGATCTTCAGCTGGTCATAACCTGATCGAAGATCGATCTTGGAGAAAACCTTAGCTCCAAGCAGCTGGTCAAACAAATCATTGATCATCAGTAGAGGGTATTTGTTCTTGATCGTCACCTCATTCAGTGCACGATAATCCACAAGCATCCTTAAAGATCCATCCTTCTTCTCAACTCGAAGCACTGGGGCTCCCCAAGGTGACGAGCTTGGTTGAATATAACCTTTTTCCAATATCTCCTTAATCTACTTCTTAATTTCCTCCAGATCATTGGCGGACATCTGATATGGTCTCTTTGATATTGGTCCGGTGCCTGGCAACAACCCAATCAAAAACTCAATGTCTCGATCTGGTGGCATGCCTGGTAATTCCTCTGGAAATACGTCGGGGTAATCCTTCACAACTGGTATTCCTCCTGAACAACCCCCGAAAGGGAATTCACCTGAGTTCTCCTCAGCGCATGCCTAGACACATACTTGATCCTTTTTCCCTCTGGGGTGGTGAGAAGAATCGATTTGCTAGCACAATCGATGTTTCCTTCAAACTTGGATAACCAATCCATGCATAGGATCACATCCAGTCCTTGTGACTCCAGGACAATAAGGTCGGTGGGGAAAATGTGTCTACCTATGGTTATTGGCAACTGATAACATCCCCGACTAGCCATATACTCTGCTCCTGGGAACTCATTAACATATGTGACTTAAGGGCTATGGTTGGAAAATTAAACTTGTCCACAAATCCCCTTGATATGAATGAATGAGATGCACTAGTGTCAAAAAGTACAAGGGCTGTAAATGCATTAATCAAAAACTTACCGACAACTGCATCAGGTTGCTCCTCAATCTCCTCCACACCTGACGTGGTTCACCTAACCTCTGGTGAAAGGGTTGGGCTTATTTCCAGAACTTCCATTGCCATTCCCATTCTTTGCTGCAGAACATTCAGTGGCGTAGTGTCCGGTCTTCCTGCACTTGAAACAAGTAATGTGACTCAGATCCTTCTTGGCAGGTGTCGCGGGGTTGGAACGGCTCTGACTATTGCTTCCTCCATTCCCATTACCATTCTTAGGGCCGCTGTGGTTGTGTAAACTTCCTCCATTGTGTGAATGCCCTCCATGGTTATGATGAGTGTGTCCTCCCGAGTACGGGGAATAGCAAGGCTTCTGCTGCTCTCCAGAATTATACTCCCCCTGTCCATACTTCCTCTTGCGATTATCTATCTGCTGCTGCTTTCCTTCAATCATGAGGGCCCTGTCTACTAGATCTTGGTAGTTGTTGAAGGTTGCCACCATCAACTGCATACTCAGCTCATCATTGAGTCCCACAAGAAATCTCTCTTGCTTCACGGCATCTGTGGCCACATCATCTGGGGCATAGCGTGCTAGCTTGTTGAACTCATCCACATACTGCCCCACTGTACGAATCCCTTGGTGTAAGTTTCGGAACTCACGCTTCTTCAAACTCATGGCTCTAGCTGAAACATGTGCGGTGCGGATGGCCTGCTGAAACTGATCCCATGTAACTGCAGCAATGGGGTAAGTGGTGGTGAAATTCTCCCACCAAGAGGCTACGGGTCCATCAAGCTGATGTGAAGCAAAGCGCACTCTCTCCGCATCCGTGCTTCCAGTAGTGCTCAGCTCCCTCCCAATCTTGCAGAGCCAATCATCTTCAACAATCGGCTCGGTGCTGCTAGAAAACACCAATGGATTCAACCTCAGAAAATGGGCTAGGTTGTCAACAGGGGGTGGAGGAGGTGGGTTGTTGTTGTTATTGTTATTGCCTTGGTTCTGGATCATCATCTGCATCAAGGCATTCTGTTGTTGGGTCAACTGGGTGAGCTTCGACGGGAAAGTGAATACGGGGTCACGTCTCGGAGGCATCTGATGGGTTAGAGGGGGTGAGAAGACAGAATAGAATAAGGTCTATGAGAGATTTCACTACCCATATGCATATGAGGCTAATACATTCAATTCACACTACCCAATTCAAACAAGATTCACACAAACGATCTAAACTACTATTACAAAATGAACAATTCTAACTACTAGGAAGAATACTACTAATAACAGGGTGGTCGTCTAGAAATTTTGATCCGTGGAAGACTCCATAATATCAGCTCCAGCTTCGTCTTGGTAATCATCATCACTGTCATTATCGTCATCACAGTCTGTGTCGGTGTCATCTAATATGATGTAGTCCTCCGAACGAATATCTACTTCAGGTTCTGGTTTTGGATTCACCACGGGCATTCCTAGTCTCCTCATCAGGTCTTCATGCTTCTCTAGTAGCACACCAATTTCTTCTTCATATCGATCGCGGGTTGACTTGAGTTCCTCTTCTGGCTCTGTCGTGGGCTTTCTGTGGGAGCACGAGCACCTATGGGGCAGGGGGCCCTGAGGGAGTCCTGGACTAGGGGGTGTCCGGATAGCTGGACTATCATCGTCCGCCGGACTATCAATATCCGCCGGACTCCAAGACTACGAAGATAGAAGATTGAAGACTCCGGCTCATGTCCGGATGGTACTTTCCTTGGCGTGGAAGGCACGCTTGGCAATACGGATATGTAGATCTCCTACCATTGTAACCGACTCTGTGTAACCCTAGCCTCCTCCGGTGTCTATATAAACCGGAGGGCTTTAGTTCGTAGGACAACATACATCTCAACAATCATACCATAGGCTAGCTTCTAGGGTTTAGCCTCCTTGATCTCGTGGTAGATCTACTCTTGTACTACCCATATCATCAATATTAATCAGGCAGGACGCAGGGTTTTACCTCCATCGAGAGGGCCCGAACCTGGGTAAAAGATTGTGTCCCTCGTCTCCTGTTACCATCCGCCTAGGCGCACAGTTCGGGACCCCCTACCCGAGATCCGCCGGTTTTGACACCGACATTGGTGCTTTCACTGAGAGTTCCTCTCTGTCGTCACCGATAGGGCGGATGTCTCCACCTGTCTTCAAAGACGGAGTATTCGCCGGAGGGGCCTTTGCCGCCGGCCAAACTATCCGGCTTGGTGGTTTTCTCATGACCGCTTGTCCGGCCGCCGCTTCGGCAATGACTTCTCAAGTCATCGGAAGTAATCTTCGCGTCAGCCCTAAAGCTGCCGAACAGTTAGATCCAATAGAGCTCTCGTGTGTTAAAGAGCTCTTGGATCGCATCGCCGCCCTAGGAGTCGCTACTGACTACAACCAGATTGGGCTTAAAACCGATCTGAGAGAGATTAACTCTCCCCAGGCCACCCACCACGTCACAGTGGTAGAAGAGCAATACGACAACTCTTTGCCAGTGTTGAAGACAATTCATGTCCAGATTCCCGAACCCTCCATGCCGGATTCCCGCGGAGGGACGGACTTCGATCGAGCATTGAACTTAAAATCATGCATCGCCTCGGACTCGCTGGATTCGTCCGCAAACCAAACTTCTGAATTGAAACTCCTTGGCCTTTGAGCCTCAAGTTGGGCAGGGATCGGTTTTATTCCACCCACCCGCCCGGACATATCACGATCTATCCCTAATCGGCAAGAGCCTCTTGAGGCGATACATCACTCTTGGGCGATTCCTCCTGGTTATGGACGGGATAAAGGACTACCGAGAGGAAAGCGCAATATCAATTTTACGCAATAACTGCACGGACAAGGGAATACTAAGCGCCATTGATCGTGCATAAAATTACCGCTTCACCGATCGGCATCCATTGTGCGAAAGTACTCTGCGATGGAGAGTTTCGGAAGATCGAAAATCAATTTTGGGATAATCGGCCCCAAACCCGATCCGCGATAAAGGCGCCTTATACTCGGGCCCCGGATGCAAAAAGCGAAAAAACAAAAACCCAATAAGGAAGCGGAACCGTCTTTGGAGGGATGGCTCAATGGACCTGTAAACTTCATAGTCTGAGAGGAGCCGTCCCAACACATAACCTTCGAGCATGTTGGATATTACGGCGGTGGCCAAAAGTGGCGAAGATCCTAGCTCAGGAAGCCACTCCAACAATACCAGCCACGGTATCAGCGGTCTTGAGACTTTCGCATCAAATAATATCACAGCGAACAATCCATGAACTTCGCTGAAGTCTACCAAGTAGCAACAAAAATCCATGGGCGACACAGCTATTACTTTCAACGCCAGACGAGCCCACATTCGAACAACGAGCCCGGCCGCCTTGGTACTTAGTCCCATAGTGGGCGGACTTTGGTGAAAAAAGTCCTCATGGATGGCAGCGGCGGACTAAACCTCATTTATGAGAAACTCTGCGAAAAATGGAAATCGATTGGAGCCGTATTGGCGAAGCAGCACAACCTTTAGAGGAATAATCCCTAGCAGGAAGCGCTGCTGCCGGAAAAATCACACTCGATGTGGTGTTGGCTCTCGGACAATTCTGATCCGAAGAAGTCACGTTCGGTGGCCCGTTCAGCGATGGGTATCACGCCATACTAGGGCGAAGGCATTCACAATTTTCAAGCAATACCTCATTACGGGTACATGAAGCTCAAAATGCAGGGCGGCGGAATAATCACTCTCACTAGTGATCCGGACATAGCACTCCAGCGCCGAAAATAAGACAGCCACACTAGCCCTCGAGGCACTATCCGAAGCCCTAGCGGCAGAGGAACTCACCGCGCTGCGCTCTACGGTGAACGAGGGATGATGTGATACTCGACAAAAGATCCAAGTCCACCTCCTTCAAACCAGCGAGATGAGATAATAAAATTCGAGGTCCATCCAGCGGACCCAACAAAACGGCCTCCATCGGGCACAGTTGAACCCGAAGTTGGCGCCGCTTTCGTGAATTCGCCGGGAAAATTGGGATATCTTCGCTGGCATCCTTGGACATGCCGGAATCCCTCGCGAGTTGGCGAAACACAGCCTAAACATCCTAAAAGTTTAAGCCCGATCAAACAGGCTCTTGACGATTTTCCGAGCCCAAAAGGCGAGCAATGGGAGAAAGAGCTAGCCAAACTATTGGAAGCGGATTCATTAGAGATATTAAACATCCGGACTGGCTAGCAAATTTGGTGATGGTACCAAGAAGGATAAATCCTGGCGCCTCGTATCGATTTTAAAGACCTCAATAAAGCTTGCCCAAAGGATCCCTTCCCTCTCCCGCATCGATCAAATTATCGATGCCACAGCGAAACACGATTCGTTGTGCTTCACGGGCGCATACTCGGCTATCATCAAATCAAGATGGCGGAAGCGAACCAAGCGCAGCGGCATTTATCACTCCATATGGACCATTACGCTTCAACACGATGCCCTTCGGACTCAAAAGCGGGCGCAACATATCAGCCCATGATTCAAACATGTCAGCCACCGGATCGGCAAAAGCGATCGAGGCATCGTGAGCGGCGTGGTCGTCAAAACAAAACTGCGTCGATACATTAGTAGGCGATTTGAGGCTCACATTCGACAACCTTAGAGCATATGACATCAAGCTGAATCCGGAAAAATGCGTTTTGGTACGTACCGGAAAGCTGCTGGGCTTCATCGTATCCGGTAGAGAATTGAAGCAAATCCGGCTAAAATCGAGCTCTGTCACAGTTGGATATTCAAAAGACCTCAAGCAAATACAAAAATTAACGGGATGCGTGGCAGCCTTAAGCGCTTATCTCCGTTTAGGAGAAAAGGCGTTGCCCTCTATCGCCTCCTCGGCGCACGAACACCAGTGGGCGGATGCCGCCCTGCGGACTCGAAGAAATAAAGGCCATATTGGCAACAAATCCGGTCTGGCTGCGCCCACTTTGGGCGAACCAATGTTGTTATACATCGCAGCAACGCATCAAGTTATAAGCGCGGTCCTCGTCGTCGAGCGGCGGACGAAGGGCATAAATCCCTCTTCAAAAACCGATGTATTATGTATCCCTTGTGTTAACCTCCTGCAAATCCGTTACCGCACTATCGAGAAGATAGCATATGCGTGTTCATGGCGTCTCGAAGCTCGGCACTACTTTCAAGAGTGCTCGAAAGCGATGGCCTCTGAAGTACCACTCAATGACATTATAAATAACCGCGGCATTAGCGGGCCATTGAGCTCTTGCCATTCGACATTACTTACAAACCTCGGCGAGCTATAAAGTCACAAGTTTTGGCTGACTTCGTGCGAATGGACGAAGCGAACTCCCTAAAAGTCTGGCGCATACTCAATGGACTATGCATTTGGCGGCTCCAAAATGTTGGCGGATGGGGGCTGGCGTCGTCTTGGCGTCCCCACGGAGATCTGATCGATATGTACTTCAAATAATGTACAGAGACTCAACAATGCAGCGAATCGAGGCCCTATTACATGGTCTCCGGATGGCGGTCTCCATGGGCATTCAACGCCTCGAGGTCTTGCGGGGACTCAAACCTTGCAATATCCCAAATAAATGGAGACTTGACGCCAAGGATCCGAAAATGGCAGCATATCGCAGCGCTGTCCTAAAATGTCAACTCGGTTTGAAGGACTCGAATTCCATCACATAGCCGAGATAATAACCAAGCGGCCGGCGTTACAGCGCGCATCGGTGCGGCGTGATGCTGTCCTCAAATATCTTCTGGAGCGGCTCTTCAAGCCATCCGTACTATGGGAAGAGGGCCGGCAGCGACAAACCGGAGAAAACCGCACCAACGGTGATTGGCGGATGACATAACACCCTCATGCGTTATAATGGCGATGTCGCGCATGGAAAGAACCTTTCTAGCCTACTTACTTAGGCGGGAACTTCCCGAGACCAAAATGAGGCCCGCTACATCGTCCGTGATCGAAGGCCTACAAGGTCCACGAGGAGAACTTTATAAGAAAAGTACCACGGAGTCCTTCAAAGGTGTATCTCCGAAGAGGAAGAGGCGAAACCTCTGGCTGAAATTCATGCGGACTAGGCGGACACCACGTAGCAGCCGGGCCCTTATAGGAAAGGCATTCGTCTGAGTTTTATTGGCGGCGGCTCGGGCGAGCCTTACGAGGACTTAGTCGGCGATCGTTGGTTGTCGACTCTTTGCTAATCGAGCCATATGCCACCCACCGCCCTCAAAACCATACCCATTACCTGGCGTTCGCGGTGCAGGGGCTTGACATGGTTGGACCCCTTAAAGGGAACCCACAAGAAAAAGTACTTATTGGTCATGGTGGATAAGTTCACCAAATGGATAGAGGCCAAACCGGTCAAAGCGGCGAGTCCGGACCAGTGATAGACTTTATATCGGAGGTGGTACACGTTCACGAGTCCCCACAGCATCATCACCGACAAGCGGCACGAACTTCACGGCCGATGAGGTTAAGTCATGGTGCAAAAATATGGGCATCAAGCTCGACTATCGTCGATCTATCACCCTCAAACCAGCGGTCAAGTGGAAAGAGCAAATGGTCTAATAATGGCGGCATTAAACCCGGACTAGTGAGGTCACTCACTAAATCCGACACACAATGGGTCGAGGAGCTCGACTCCGTACTCAGGGGCTGCGGACAACGCCTAACCGTACTACGGATTCACACCATTTTTTATGGTATCTGTATGAGCGGTCTTGCCTGTGACATTATTCATGACTCACCTCGAGTGCGCATGTATGAGGAAAGAGAGGCGAGCTTGATCGGCAGGACAGCTTGGACACATTGGAGGAAGAACGGGACGTCGCGAAGGCTCGTTCGGCATTCTATCAGCAGCAGGCCCGAAAATATCAAAGCAGAGAAGTACGGGCCAAGACTTACAATGTTGGCGAACTAGTTCTACGCCTGCCCGACAAGAAAAAGGACAAGCTCAAGCCTAGATGGGAGGGCCCCTTCATTATCGATCAAGTATTGACCGGTGGAGCATACCGTCTACGAAATGCGTCGGATAACCGACTCAAGCCGAACCCATGGAACGCAGCCCGCCTCCGACGATTCTCGCCTAGCGCGGACTAAGTTCGTCCCTTCCCCGTCAAACTTTTATACTTGGCTGTCTTTTGTTTCTCTTTTCTCCTTTTCACTTATAAAGCCCTTCGGGCCTATTTTGAATTCTTTGCATCGCATGATGTGCCATCCGCACTCATTATTCTGAGGGCTTCTTTTACGAAGCTCAATTATCTGGGTTTCATACCCAACACATGTGTCAAGCTTCCACATGTACCTTTTACTCGCCATTATATGCATCGATATGACTTAAGTTTTGGCCAAGCTGGGTTGCTGGCTCTGTGCTTACCCCTCGTTCTCGATTGTTCGGCTAGGAGGTAAAGGAGCACCTCTGCGATTATTCTTGCGGGTCGGCGGATGTGTACCTCGGTGGGTGAAGCGAAAGCTAAGCGTTCTTAAGGGAATATTCGATCGGTGACTTAAAAGATGACTTTTTACCTATTTCTCCACTTGCCCCAGATGTTTTACTACTTTCTTTGCAGTCCGGACATGCACTTTAGGGCATGCCTCCCAGCGAAAGGAACCCTTAACGGAACTATTCTCCCTGGAAGATGTTTCTTACTAACCATGTAATATAACATAACTAGTTGGGCACTTATGCGATAAAGCACTAATGACCCCTCGCTGGTCTCCATGCATACCACGGTTGTTTCTTAACCAAAAAGGTATTCGGACACACTCAGGACTCTAGGGTCCAATTCGAAGCAAAAAGGTCGGCAAAGACAAGCGATCTACAATCCGGCTAGAAGGCATTTCACATGTCAATTTACAGGATAACATACATTGTCAAATTTATTGATTGTATTCCTCCTCAATCCCGTCTAACGAGCTGTCTAACTTACAGTCCGTTGGGAAAATTTAGCAACCAACTCTACTTGGCAGTACACTAAACTCACGGGGATCTCCTTCCCGCCGGGCCCCACGGTCCAACTTGGCCATGTGGTTGGGGTCCGTCTTCTTGTCTGCGTCTTCACCATGGCCCAAGCCTCCTGGCACCTTGACGGCAAGCGAAATCTTCCACAAGCAGGCGCTGCCGCCTCATGCAGCTTCTCCGCAAGCTCCCCGAGGCCCTCGGGTAGGGTGAGGGCTGGCCATAAAGCTTGAACGACGCCGCTCATGGCATGTCGAACTCGTCCGAGTAGCTGCAATAGTTCGGGAAGTTGATCACCCGTTGATATGGGCATCTCCTCTGCAGGACGACCCGTGAGCATACCTACAAGACATATCATGTCAAAATACTTCCTCGCCAAACTCTTCTTTTCAAAAGAGTTCGCTCAAGCACTTACTATATATGCCGCGACGAAGCCACTGATTCTCCTTAACGAAGCCGGACAGTGATGGATTCATGTACCTAGGGTAGGGTCATAGGCCTGACCTAAATATCCTACCCAAGGACACCCTTAGAAGAGATCACCTTCCAGTCGACCAACGAGGAACCCACTCGACTGACTAGAAGGACTCGACCATGGAGACTCACTCGACCATGAAGATACACTCGACCACGGAAGGTCGAGAAGGCACTCTGCCTTTGCAGCGGCCTATAGTTGAATAGACTTAATGATAGTTAAGGCACTTTATGTGGGGCGTTACCAGTAATGCCCCAGACTTAATGTACTTTAAACCCTCCATTCATGGGCTGGCGGGGTCTGGCGTACTCTATATAAGCCACCCCCCTCCACGGCGAGAGGGTTCGCACTCTTGTAACACCTATACACATAATCCACTCGACCGCCTCGGGGCTCCGGGGCGTGGGGCTTTTACTTCCTCCGAAAGGGCTGAACTTCGTACATCGCTTGTGTTTACAACCTCTCCATAGCTAGGACCTTGCCTCTCCATACCTACCCCCGACTCTACTGTCAGACTTAGAACCACGATAGTTGGCGCCCACCATGGGGCAGGTGTTTTAGCGATTTTGTGGAGAAGTTGCGGTACTTCCGAGTACTTTCATCATGATGACTGCTGGAGTTTTGGTCGAGGGGCGCGAGATCCATCTCGGCGCTCTCACCTTTGTTGCCGACGACTCCGTGTGGCTCCAGGAGGCTCCACTCGACATCGATGCGCTCCCCGTCTGCGGTGCGACGCATTTTCGCGCATGTGTCCGCGGCGTTCTGCTGTGGTAACCATCGACCCCATATCGGTCAACTCCTTTATCAGCCGCCCGCCCGGTCTCCCACCAGCATAAGCGCTCTGGTGGTCGAGACTCCAGCGGTGGGTGAAACCTGTGATGGCTCGCCGGACAGCCACCGCCCAGTCGTGGGCAATTGAGCCGAGAGTCCCTCTGGGCTGTTCGATCTGTCGGCAGCTCCGTAGAAGCGCATCGAATCGATAGCTGTGATCCAGGGCGGAAATCCTCATGGTCGGCGATCCCGATCCTCCCGGCCGCCCATGGAAGCGGGCGAGGCGGTGGAAGTGACCCGCACAAGACCACGAAGAGTACCAGCCGAGACACTCGAC
Organism: Aegilops speltoides; assembly: GCA_021437245.1. Taxonomy (NCBI): domain Eukaryota; kingdom Viridiplantae; phylum Streptophyta; class Magnoliopsida; order Poales; family Poaceae; genus Aegilops; species Aegilops speltoides. The sequence goes on from CM038144.1 coordinate 402,930,837, forward strand.
TCTCTGCGAGAGAAGAGCTTCGCCCGCAGGAACATGGATGCCTGCATACTCCCATCATGGGAGAAACCCCGAGGCTCGCGCCTTGGAGGAGGCACATTTGGCCATGTGGCTGAAACAGCTCGCTGGAGAACCTTCGGCGAGCACTTTCGGCCAGCAACAGAGTTCAAAGCCAATCGGCGTCGACTCTTCCGGCGACTCAGGTATACCGCGGCAATTCAAATTTAGCTTGTGCAACCCGTATAGCGAGTCCATCCAGCCTTGAAGTCGGAAGGGAGAGGCTTGATCACAGATCGAGATTTACTCGAGCAGCGGAGACGAACTCAGCGATGTCGCGATCGCGCAATAAATTCCTGATCGATCCGTCGCTGCGAATACGGTTCGATCGGCTCACAGCCCCGAGATCGCCTCCAGCGGCGGGAAGAAGCGCGACAACCGGCGAGATCGGTATGGAGACCGACCGACCGAGATGGCAGTGTCGAGTGCCGTTCCCCTCGAGGAAGGTCTTCGCTCCTCGGTGACGAGGATGACGTCGTCGATTCGATGCAGGCGATCTATTATCGTGCGAGCTTGAGTCGACGAACAGAGCCCATCGAGTGGACTGAGAGAGATGCACCTGGCGATTGAGTGCATGTTTACGGTCGAGTGTTTTAGCCGGGCTATCGAGCATGATGATTCCCCCAATTTCAGGTTGGCAGCGAGTCGACAAATTCCTTTGGGAGTCCAAGCTGAAACTTGGCTTGAAGATTACCAGTGGCTGTCAGTTGGTGGTGGGAATGACGAGGTGGCCATGAAGCATTGCCCCTCATGTTGGAAGGTTACGCGGGCGTGGTTGAATCGATTACCTCCAAGCGGTATATACACTTGGGAAGATTTGTCCAGTGTTCGTCGAACTTTGAAGGAACTTGCAAGCGACCAGCTGGTTTGTGAGCTGCAAGTGCGTGTGCGAAGACCAATGAGACTCTCTGAGAGTACATTGAGGTGGATCACTCTGCACCATCTTGTGGAAAATGTGTCGACCATCGAGCGGTTTAGCCTTCAAAGATGGCGTTAGAACGAGGAATTGAGTCTGAAGTTTGGTGAACCGGGACATGACCACTGAGTCGAATGATGGAGATTGCTACCAAATGCATGGCGAGGAAGAGACCGACTCGGCGGCAAGTACAAGCCAAGTCGATCGGAGAAGGAAATTCGATCGGAAGCAAGCGGAAGCCGAGCCAGCAGCTCACAGGGAGGCCACGGCGTGACTTCGGGGAAAGTTCAAGGGAAGCCAAAGGATCACGGAATCCTAAGAAAGTAAAAGATAAAGAAGAAGCGGCGTGATGGATATGCCATGCCACATCCACACGAAGAAAGATGAAGAGAGCAACATCATTTACCCAAAGCACACCACTGCGCCGATGTTGACTCCTGATCCAGCGGTTTAGGAAAAGCAGTCTAAGGACAAGGAGAAGAAGTCGAGACAAGGCGGAGACAAAGAGGGCGGTGAGGAAGAATATCCGCATGTCAACTCCACTCGATGATCTTCGCGGATGTGGAAAGCAAGAGTCGTTGAAAGTCATTAACGTGAGGTGAACATGGTTGCCCAGCAAAACCAAGTTATCGAGATGGTCCCAAACACCCATCACATTCGACCAATCTGATCACCCGACTCATATTGCCACCCACAGGAGGCAAGCTTTGATGGTCGATCCGGTTGTCGAAGGCACTCGGTGACGAAAGTCTTGATGGGCGGTGGTAGTGGGTTGAACTTGTTGTATCACGAGACACTTTGAAAGGAATGGGCATCCGATGTCGGTGAGCACCGACAACATGAGTTTCCACAGTTCATACCAGGAAAAAGCCAACTCACTTGGCCAAATAGCTCGGGCGTGGTTTTGGTGATTCCAAGCATTTTCGCAAGGAAAAGTTGACCTTTGAGGTCGTGGATTTTCAGAGTCGTATCCGCCATTTTGGGGAGGCCAGCCTCGCACGGTTCATGGCTCGACCATATTCGTGTACCTCAAACTGAAAATGCCGGTCCCAAAGGGTGATCACTTATCACGGGGATCGGAAAAAGCGGAAGAGTGCTTTCGAAGGGCTCAAAGATTGCGATTCCTAGGTGACAGCGGTCGAGTTCGAAGAGTACAAGCAAAGCGCAGATCCGAGTGATTTGTTGCGATCCAGAAACCCGCCACAGAATCTGCATTTCATTAAATGCGGTGAGGCGAAGCCAGTTCACATTCACCCGACCGACCCCAATGCAGCACCGACCCACATCTCCCGACACTCGACCCAAAATAGGAAGAAGCGCTCATCCGGTTCCTCCGTGAGCGGGACATTTTGCATGGAAGCGGTGACATGCGAGTGTTCAGGGGCTGGCTGAGCATCGTCTCGAAGTCGACAAATCAGCAAAACCAGTTAAAGAGCATCTTGGTCCGCCGTCGGAAGAAAAAGCTATCGGTGAGAAGTGGCTCATTGTTCTTTGGCAGGATTTATCAGAGATATACCACTCCAGTGGCTCGCAAATGTCGTCATGGTTCCCAAGAAGGACAACTCACTCCGCATGTGCATTGATTTCAAGCACATCAATCGACCTGCCGAAAGATCATTCCTCTCCCTCGCATAGATCAAATTGTTGACTCGACGCGGGATGTGAGAGATTGTCTTTTCTAGGCGCATATTCCGGGTATCATCGGATCCGTGCATATGGACCCGACTAAATAAAACAGCTTTCATCACTCCATTAGGGTGCTACGCTATATCACCATGCCATTCGGCCTCAAGAATGCGGGCCACATTTATGCGAATGATTGAAGTGTCTTCTCACTCAAATCAGTCGGAATGTGGAAGCGAATATGGATGATATCGTCGTTAAGTCGCGAAAAGGTTTCGACCTGCTTGCTGACCTCGCCCGAACATTTGCCAACCTCAGAAGGTATGATATCAAGCTCAATCCATCGAAGTGCACATTGAGTGCTGGTGGAAAGTTACTCGGTTTTCGTTTCGGCGAGGATCGGCGCTAATCCGAGAGAAGATCGGCACTATTCTCCGAATGAAGCATACTGTCTTGAGTGCGATGTCGAGCTTCTTGGATGCTTGGCGCATTAAGTCGATTCATCTCACGACTCGGTGAAAAGGCATTGCCTCCTTACCGGTGATGAAGAAGGCGGACAAGTTGAGTGGACTCGAAGCGATGCAGCGTTTGCGAGCTAAAAGCTCTGCTCTCCACCCAGCCGGTGCTTGCTGCTCCAATCAGCAAAGAGCCTCTGTTGCTTTATATTGCAGCCACAGGACAAGTCATCGATCACGATGCTTACGGTCGGCGGGAAGAGGAAGGAAAAGCCTTCAAAGTTCAGCGCCCGATGTATTATTTGTCCGAAGTCTTGACTCCATCCAGCGAAGATATCCTCATTATCGAAGCTTGTGTATGGAATATACATGACCACGAAGAAGGTTGCTCATTATTTCTCGATCATTCTATCACGATCGTCGTGACGCCCCACTATCGAGATTACGCACAATAGAGATGCAAGCGGTCGAGTGGCGAAATGGGCGATTGAACTTCTTCCCTTGATATCAAATTTGAGGCAAAAAAATCCATTAAGTCGAGCAATAGCAGATTTCCTCGCCGAGTGGATTGAACAACAGACCGGTGAAGTTCACTCGAGCATTGGACCATGTTCTTTGATGGCTCTAAGATGATGAATGGTTACGGTCTTTGGGGTTGTTCTAGTTTCCCCAGAGGAGATAAGCTTAGGTATGTGCTCGATTCACTTTGATTCCTCAACAATGAGGCGATCTGAGGCCCTTTTAATTGGATTGCGCATGGCCATCTCACTCGGCGTCCCGTCGCTTTGATGGTTTATGGCGATTCAGATTTAGTGGTCAACGGTGATGAAGGAGTGGGGCGTGAGAAGCCCAGCCATATTTGGATCTGAGTGAGGAAGCTGGAAAAAGAAGTTCGAGGGTTGGAGCTCCATCACATCCCCGATGAAAAATCAAGCGGCAGATGATCTGGCAAAGATAGGTTCAAAGAAGCCATTCAGTGGTGTGTTTTTGGAGCATATACACACTCCGTCGATTAAAGAAGATCCTTCACGGAGGAGCTCCACAGCCCAAGAGTGCCACAGATCCGGTGAGGTTGAGGTCCCAGCGGTGGTCGACTTGGTCATGGAGGTTTTAGTGGTCACTCCATTGGACAATTCCTATATCGCATATATCACGAGAAAGAGCTCCCGGAGGATGAGGAAGAGGCTCGGCGGATCGTCCATCGATCCAAAGCCTTTACCGTTATCAAAGGACAGCTCTATAGAAAAGCCCGACGGAGTGGGACAAAATGCATAACGCCGGAAGAAGGTCGAATCATTCTCAATGATATCCACTCGGGGACTGTGGTCACCATCGTCCTCTCGGACCATTGTAGCCAAAGCATACCGGGCGGATTTTCTTGGCGAGGCGAATGAGATGGCGAAAGAAATAGTGGACAAGTGCGAAGGATGTCGGTTCTACTCAATATGTCACACAAGCTGCGTCATACGAAGACCATTCCACTCGTCGGCGTTCGCGGTATGGGGTTAGACATGGTGGGTCCCTTGAGAACAGGGCGGAGTGGTTTCACGCATGTCTTGGTAGCGATCGACAAGTTCACCAAGTGGATTGAGGCTAAACCAATCAAGAATCTTGGCGCTTGATCTGCTGTTACTTTCATCGAGGGGCGAGCGTTCGGATATGGAGTCCCTTGACATCTTTATGGATAATGGGTGAACTTTGACTCGGAAGAATTCAGAGATTTACGCAACTCTCAAGGCACAGAGTCGACTATGCTTGATCGCCCATCCACGGTCGAATGGACAAGCGGAGCAGGCCAATGGCTTAATCCTCAAGGGTTTGATGCCCGTGATCGTGATCTCAAGCATGCGGCTGGAGCATGGGTCGACGAACTCCTTGATGCTTTGGGGTTGAGGACCACACCCAATCGGTCGACCGGAAGAACTCCATTTTCTGGTCTATGGGCTGAAGCAGTCTTGCGAGTGATGTTCTTCACAATGCTCCTTGAGTTGAACTCTACAATGAAGCGAAAGGTGAGCAAGCGCGTCGGGGCCTTGATCAACCTCCTTGAGGAAGAAAGAGATGGCTCGATCCGATCGACCATCTATCAACAGGACTTGCGTCGTTTTCACGCCCGAGGAATGTGAGGTCGAGCCTTCCGGAAGGAGATCTAGTTCTCCGAGTGGATCGTGAAAACAACATAAGCTCGCTCCTTCTTGGGACGGACCCTTCATCGTCACCAAGGTTCTCCACAATGGGGCATATCGTCTCTACAACCCGAACACAATATCGAAGAGCCCGAGCTTGGAGCGCGGATCTGCTCCGCCGTTTTACATAAAGTTTTCACTTTCGGATGAGTTGTAACAAAATACTACATAGCTCATGGATTTGAAATAATAGTGTCATAATTCCTTCATAGTTTTTCTCACTTTTTATTTTTGCCAAGTAAAAATTTCCCGATGGGTGGCTTAGCATGAATCCGTTTAAGCCTAAGTTTGTAAAAATCCTACAGAGTGGTAAGCGGACTTCCACTCGGAGGCTTAACCATGAATCCGTTTCGCCTAAGTTATAAAAATCCTACCGAGTAGTAAGCGGACTTCCACTCGGGGCTTAGCTGCAGCCAGTGCTGCGCCTAAGGTATAAAAATCCTACCTAGTGGCAAGCCAGGACTTCCACTCGGGGCTTAGCTGCAGCCAGTGCTCACCTAAGGTATAAAAATCCTCACAGTGGCAAGCCAGACTTCCACTCGGGGCTTAGCTGCAGCCAGTGTTAGCCTAAGTTATAAAAATCCTACAGTGGTAAGCCGGACTTCCACTCGGAGGCTTAACTGCAGTCAAGTACTCGCCTAAGTACAACATACGCTTGCAAGGAGGATGAGGTGCAGGTCATTGCGACCCTCTCCTCTGAGCTCGCCATAAGTACAATGTGTGTGCTCACAAGGAGGGCCGAGTGCAGGTCATTGTGACCCTCTCCTCTGAGCTCGCCATAAGTATAATGTGTGCTCATGAGGAGGGCGAGGTGCAAGTCGACCATGACCCTCTCCTCAGAGCTTCGCCACAAATACAACGTGAAAATCCTACAGTGAAGAGCAAACCTCTCACTCGGGGCTTAACTGCAGCCAGTGCTGCGCCTAAGGTATAAGAAATCCTACCGAGTGAAGAGCAAACCTCTCACTCGGGGCTTAGCTGCAGACATAGTGCTGCGCCTAAGGTATAAGAAATCCTCTTGAGTGAAGAGCAAACCTCTCACTCGGGGCTTAGCTGCAGCCAGTGCTGCGCCTAAGGTATAAGAAATCCTCCAGTGAAGAGCAAACCTCTCACTCGGGGCTTAGCTGCAGCCAGTGCTGCGCCTAAGGTATAAGAAATCCTCACAGTGAAGAGCAAACCTCTCACTCGGAGGCTTAGCTGCAGCCAGTGCTCGCCTAAGGAATAAGTCATTGTAGTGGGCATCTTCTTTGTGAACCTGCAAAGGACAATTCGAGCCAAAAGCAATCATATCAAACATCAAATCCAAGTTTGAGTCGATACCTAAAGGAACCGAGAGTGCCAGGCGCTAAGCACTGTTAAGGTTATCGGTTACAATTCCACTCGACATCTGAGGCAAATTTAAAATGTCGGGCTTAAAGAAGTTTTTACCCCTCGTGGAGGCTGAAAGAACAACGAACTCATCGAAATCGATCCGTCTGCGATCCGGGTAGCAGCAGCGATGAAAGTTTCCATGAAGGACTGAAGTCGTTTTCTTGGTGTTGGCCACTCGAATCGCGACTTCTCTTCTCGCGTCCTTGCGGTGGACTCGGGCGGACCACAGGGCAACATCTGCGCCGCACCGGCGAGGACTTCTTCCACTCTTGCACGGTCGGGGACGCGTTTAGTCGAGCCATCAACGACTCAAGGTCATTACGAAGTGTAGCCTGGGCCAAGCGTCAGTCGATCACGAAGTGGCGGCCTTCAGCCTTGCAAGATAGTCCACGACAGCTGCAGCGGGACTCGGTCGGAATACATTCATGGCAACCGTCATTCACGGAGAATTGAGGGGTCAGGTTCGGCTCCAACACTAGTCTCTTCTTCAAAGTTTCGACGAATTCGCAAGGACAATCGCCGAGTCAAGGCGGTGGTGAATGGAAGCATCACGAGTTGAAAATGTTGGTCGAGTGTAAAAGATTACCTTGAGCATAAGGACCAATTTCTTGGCAAGACCACCGGGAAGCCTTGAGGTCATTCTTCTTCCCGATCAACTGGTTGATCTTCTCGGTCGAGTAGTCTTGTCGATTTTCGATCGATCGACATCCTTGGTGGCAATCGCGAGCAGCTTCAGGTGGTATTTTCTGTTCAAGCTTGGTAGTGAAGCTAACTTCTCGTCGGCAAGCTTGGTCTTCTCAACTAGCTCAAGGTCTTTCTTCTTCGGGCCTCCTTCACCTTGCACGCAAATTCTGGGAAAGTCAGATTTTGAAACAAATGGAAGGAAAAAGGAGTCATCGAGGTCTCACCGAACATACCTTTGGTCTCCTTCTTCGCCTTCGTCGATTCTCCTGCACCAGCTTCAGATCCAGCTCGAGCTGAATGTGCTTCTGCTCGATTCATATAGCGAGCACGCAAGGTCACGAGGATTTCTCTGAAGAACCAATCGACAAAATATCAAAGATGATTCACTTCCGAGTGGATGGGAAAAATCATACGTTTCTAAGACTACGATCGAATGCAAGCATTCGGCCGTAGTCTCGAGGACTACACCGGTGGGTGCACTCAGCGTGCCCCCTTGGTTCTATTCAAACAGTCGACCCGATCGACCAAAAAATCTTCTTGAGATGTAATCAAGCGCGGCGGTCTACCACGATCTCGGGGACTACACCGGTGGGTGCACTCAGCGTGCCCCCACTGGTTTAGGGAAACCCATTAGCCCGATCGAATGATGAACAACCTTCGTATAAAGCCTAAGGCCATTGCCGATGATGGACCTTAGCCTTGAGGACTACACCCAGCGGGTGCACTCAGCGATGCCCCGCTAACACGGAGTTTTCATCGACACACCTAGTGGGTGATTGCTATGGATTCGGAAAGAAAAAAGTTTTGATAGCATATCCCTAACGAGCGGTGGTGGTCGTGACTGAACATTGCTTTGAAGGCGGGCTGGCGTCATAAGCTGCTTGGCTCGCATCCCGGATGATCTTCACCTGCTCCATCATGATCCCTGCTTGGCGTATCGCCTCCTTAGCAGCGCTGGCTTGGTCCTCTGGGACGTGATGTGTTGTGAAGAGCGAAAGTTGTGCAGCACTCGACGAAGTGGGATGAGCACTCGTCAACGGCACTGCGAAAGACACGGTGTGTCGAGTGGTGTTCTCTCCACATCTTTACATCAACATCTTCACATCGGCTCTCTCCTCCGGAACCACCTTCAGAGAGGAGGGCTTGTTCACTCGGCTCATGGTGAATGGAGGGAGTCCACTCATTTGCCGGCGTCGGCTCATTACAGCGATAGAACCGGTCATTGCCAGCCCTTGACCGACTTCGGAAAGCGTCATAGCTGGGAAGGTTCTCTTATTCCTCACTTGAATTCCCAAGACCCGCACATTTGGACAACTTGGGTTTCTCATCGCTGGACTCGCCTTCTTCACGGTCGAGAACGACCGTGAAGATGTGTGAACAAGCCCGGTCTTGGTCGAAAGCCGGGAAGTTCTCGCACATGGATACAAGCGCAGCAAGATCTGTGATGGAGTTAGGAGTAAAGTGGTGGAGTTGGGCTCCAAAGTTCAAAAACCACGAAAAGCGCTGCGTGGCGGAGAAAATCCTCGTCGACATGGTGGCCAGGAGCACACACTCACCCTCTTAATTTGGGGTTGCCACTCTTTTCTGGAAGTATTGCGGCGCCGTGGGGATCAGCCCGTCGTCGTCCATGTCGAGAGATCCTTCTCCTTGATGGTCGTTGGATCAATCTCCTGGACCCAGCCCTTGGCGACGGGATCTCGGCGAAGACCAGCTGTGGCTGGTGGATCTCCCCGCCGCCTTCTCCGCCGCCGGCGACTTCTTTGCGCTCTCGGCGCCGTCGTCTTATCCTTGACCATGGCTGCGGCGAGATCGCGAAGAAGAGCTTTCTTGGGCGAAGCGGGTGCGTTAGGCGGAGGCGAGGAGGCGAGAGGAGAAAGAATGGAGCACTGTTGAAACCCTCACAAGTCGCATTTATAACATCCCTTCAGTGGATGTGGTGGACCGGTCGATCTAATCATATCGAAATAGTTGCATTGACACGATCGTGGCGGAAAAAGCGGCCTTGGAGATCGGCGTCTATGTCCTGTCCGTCCGGCGCCGCGGTTCATTCCGCTTGGCAGCGCTTCCCCAAATTCGTATCCGTGGAATCCAGAGTGGCGGTCGGTCTGTCGGTAGCGAGATTTCCTGCGATCCGTCGCTCGGGAACGGCAAAGTCTAAAAGATCACTCGACGAAAGACAAGAATGGATCGAGTCGGTGAAGAAAAAGTTGCTCATTATCAACAAAGAAAATCTTGGTCACGAGCGGCCAGCGTAACGGTATGCCAAAAATCAATGGAAACAGCATCAACTCCTTCCTCATTCAAGCCTCAATCCATTAGGGGCTAATGATGGATTCATGTACCTAGGGTAGGGTCATAGGCACGACCTAAATATCCTACCCAAGGACACCCTTAGAAGAGATCACCTTCCGATCGACCAGCGAGGAACCCTCGGTGACTAGAAGGACTTCGACCATGGAGGCCTTTTCGACCATGAAGATACACTCGACCACGGAAGGTCGAAGGCACTCTGCCTTTGCAGCGGCACGTAATTGAATAGACTTAATTGTCGATTGTACTAAGGTAGGGGTACCTCGGTACCCCAACGTACTGCGGCGATTCTGACTCCCGTGGTGGATCTACCACATGCTTGCGGAGACCATTCTGCTCCATATCAAGCCATTCAAGAACAAAGTATGCAAGATAGAAGATCGAGACCCCGGCAAGAGGAGCTTGCCGGGAAGGCCGTTCCAGGCTCAAGATTACATCACTCACGCAAGGCCCTGGCGAGAGGAGCTCGCCGGGGAGACTAGAAGATCACATCACGAGAAGACACGCCCGGCGCTTCTCGCGTCCGGCGAGGGCGAGGAGCGGCAAGTTACAAAGCCCGACAAGCTCCGGGTCAAGCAAGATCAAGACCCGGCAAGGTACTTGCCGGGAGAGATCTTGTGTGCCGCCTCCAGCTCATCATCCCACGCGTCGCCATGAGCCCTTCGAGAGCAGCGTGGCGGATGGCTGTCCACACAGGGGTGCGGTGGCACTCCGCGGTGGTGGATCCATCGCCGTGGCGAGCGGAGGCGCCCGGGCGGGAGCTTTTGGGGTCGGCGGCAGGCATTAAATGCCTTTGTCCCCCCCCTTGTCAAAGTAGGTAGAAACCCTTTGTTCAAGCCTTGTAGCTGCCTTTGTTCCCTTTATTCCAACTACCACCTCTTTTACACTTTTACCCCTTCCTCCTCGTTGACACCTGTTGGTGACCCTTGCACTATAAAGGCCCATGCACAGCGTGGAGGGGTTGAATCCTTTGCAACTCCCACGCTCGGTGTAGCTGCTCTTGTAGCTCTTCAAGCTCGAGCACAATACAACCTAAAGCAGCGATGTAGGGTTTCACGCGTCCATCGCGGCGAAGCTGGGTAAAAATCCGCCCAGCGTGCATCGCCTCGATCTGCTCTCTGTGCCTCCTCGCCCTCGTATCGCACTCACGAAGGGCCCGGCCCCATAGGTGCTTTGGCGGCGGGTCCTCCGCCCGCCCGACATCTTTGGCGCGCCCGGTAAAGCGTCGAGGTTGTCGCGGACCTGATCCGGCGTTACGGCGGCGCGTTCTTCATCAACCTCTCGATTTCGCCGACAAGCTGCGCCATGGCCCGAAGCGAGGCTTCAAGGGTTGCAGACCCGTCTGCGTCTCACCGCCGCCACCGGAGCCAGCGGTGGGCGGAGGAACGCCAGCGGAAGGGTGGACACCGGCGAGGTACTCATGCGGCGCCACGAGATCGAGGCGCAGGGCGGATGACCGCGCCTCGGTCTCCATGGATCCACGTCCATCTCAGCGCCACGCGACCAGCGGCGCCATACCACGAGAGGTGGTATCCGCTTTCTTTGGGCAAAAACTACGCCGGAGGCTCGCGGGATGCTCCGGACCATATGCATGCATGAGCGAGCGAAAGTGCGGCGGGACCCTGCTCCTCCTATCGATACTAGGAGTCGAGCATATCTGTTCCTCGCGCCGTTCGCCCCGCTCCCCCTCCGCTTTGTAGCGTGTTTCCTGGGCAGCTCTGCTGCCGTCGAGGGCGTGCCATCGAGCTCTAAGTCCGGCAGGGCGGCTCTGGTGCTCACTCCGTGGCGTAGCTCCTCGGGCAGCTTTAAGCCCGGCGAGGCAGCTCAGTGCTCGTTCCGGCAGCGCATCTCCCAGTGCTGCTGCTGCCCGTCGAGGCCAGCCATCGAGCTCCGCCCGGCAAGTGCAAGAAGCGAGAAAAAAGAAAAGCTAAGTTGCTCGAACTTTTGTGCGAGCACTCTTTAGTTCCATGCTTTTTATGTTATATCCCTCGTCGTTAGTCCTTTGTATGCAAGACACTGTCTTGGCGGAGGAGCCTGCTCGTGGATAGCCGCACCCTTATCTTGCTTGAGCACACTCAGCGAGTTAAAAGTGAGCGCGACCAACCCGGCGCCCTTGTTTCGTTTGAGTGCGCTCGGCAAGTTAAGTCGTCGCGACTAGGCAGCAAGGTTGCTTGCGGAAGCAACACCAGCCAGCGGGCTGCTGATGTTCCGCTTTTCAGCAAGTGTGTTAAGCGGCAAGTTCCTAGAAGCGTGGGGTAAAAGCGCTGGGGGCGTGAAGTAGAGGGTGTAGCGTGGCAAGCCCTGCGGGAGATGTCCTTCGTATGAGAGGCTTGTGCGCGAGAGGAGCCAAGTCGTGGTCGATTCGCCCTTGCCTTGTTTCGAGTCCGCTCGGCAAACACAAGCAGCTGCTGCAGTGGCCCGGCAAGGTTGCTTGCGGAAGCAACACCAGCCAGCGGGCTGCTAATGTTCCGCACTCAGCAAGTGTGTTCGCGACCGACAAGCTCCCCGAGAGCGTAGAGTACAAACATACGAAGGGCAAGGCACGACATCGTATTGCACAATCAAGATTTATTATACATATCCATGTACATGATGAAGCTGTTGCAGATCTATCTCAGCTGTTTTCATGGCTGAAATTACAGCAACAAGGAGAAACCGGAAGAGCGCCAAGGTTCGTCTCCGGCGAGCCAGCGTCATTGAGGCTCTGGCGCCAAGATTAAATCTCCGGCAAGCGAGAGTTCTTTGGGGCTGCGATATCAGATAAGTTTTTCATCCCTCGTCATGCATCCTCTTATGGACCGGGGAAAGCGGGGCTGCGTCTTCGAACGAGCGTGTCTTGTAAAACCCGTACGCGGAGGAACCAAGTCGTGGCCTAGTTGCGTACTTGTTTTGTTTCCGAGTCCGCTCAACAAACACAAGTGTGCTGCTGCACCTTACCTTGCTTTCGAGCCTGCTCGGCAAGTTAAGCGTCATAGCCCAGCCCGGCAAGGTTGTTTGCGGAAGCAACACCGCCGGTGGCTGTCCCACTTTTCGGCAAGCGTGTTAAGCCCGGCAAGCTCCGGATAAGCGTAAGAACATACAAGGCCGCGAAGTCAAGTAAAAGACTTCGGTCCGGCAAGCTTTCCCTCTTTTCATTAAAAACATCCTAGTTTAATACAAGTCCATAGAGGATGAAAAACATGATAGAGAGGATTACAAGTTTTAAATACAGCTAAAGCCGAGGGCTTACAAATTAAAAAGATAAGGTGCCGTGATCCCTCTGAAAGTGCAACTAATCCCGGTGGTTTTGGTAATTAATAACAACATATATATCATTGAACTAATCATTTCTTGAGAATATTTGAGAAAGTTCGATGATATGGGTATGGCAATGATGATGATGTGGACCCCTCAAAATGCTAAGGAAAACATTGGCAAAAGCTCAAGACTCCATTTTGGTTTAGTGATCCAAGATCACATTGAGTCCATAGGAAAGCCAATACTATTAAAGGGGTGAGGTTATGATGATGATCTGGTTGCTCTAAGTGCTTAGTGATTTATCTCTCAAACAATCAGCAATCTTTCATTCCAACATAAACTCATAAGTAATCTCGGTCCCACGATTCCAAACTCATCACACAAGATGAACCACCTCAGCCATATAGCCAAACCCTAAGAATCTCGGATTTTCGATTCCAAACTCGGTCATTCGAAATTGGTGTTGCCAAGCTTACATAACATACGTACTCAAATCGGTGTCACCGAGATGAGAAATCGGTCCCACGAGATTGGCAAACCCTAGACTTTGGAAGAATCGGACTAGCAGAGATTGTATTTTCGGTCCCACGAAAATCCCAACGTTCTAAGATTTGAACTTTCGGTCTCACCGAGTTGTCAACTTGATCGACCGAGATTGGTCAAATGTGTGTAGCAGTTGGATTTTGTGTGGAGGCTATAAATACCCTCCACCTCCTCTTCATTAGTGGAGAGAGCCATCGAAAAGAACTACCACTCCTACCTTACATTTACGAGAAAAAACTACCTACCCTTGTGTTGAGATCAAGTTGCTCCACTCCCACCATATGAAACTTGATTTCTAGTCTTTCCAAGTTGCTTTCCACTCAATCCCTTCCTCCACCACAGCCAAATCGGTGAGGAGAGTTGAGTGTTGGGGAGATATCATTTGAAGCACAAGAGCAAGGAGTTCATCATCACCAACCCCATCTATTACCTTTTGGAGGTGGTGCCTCCTAGATTAGTTAGGTGTCGCTTGGGAGCCTCCGTCATGATGTGGAGTTGAACCAAGGAGTTTGTAAGGGCAAGGAGATCGCCTACTTCGTGAAGATCTACCCGAGTAAGGCTAGTCCTCCGTGGGCGTAAGCCATGATGGCATAGACAAGGTTGCTTCTTCGTGGACCCTTAGTGGGTGGAGCCCTCCGTGGACTCATGCAGGCCGTTACCCTCCGTGGGTTGAAGTCTCCATCAGCGTGGATTGGCGATAGCACCACCTATCGGAACCACGAGAAAAATCTCCGTGTCTCCATTGCGTTTGCTCTTCTCCTCCTCTCATTTACTATCGTGCAATTTACTTTCCGCTGCCATAACTCTAGAATTGCATGTGTGGGGTGATACTTGACTTGGTTATCATTGTGAACTTGCTAGAAACTACTCAAATCAAAAGGCAAAACTTTTAAGTTGTCAAGTAGTCTAATCACCCCCCTCTAGACATACTTCCGATCCTACAAGTGGTATCGAGCTTTGGTCTCCATTGGATTGGTTTCCATTGCATTGGACTCCATAAGCTTGGTTTCACAACCTAGGAGAGTATGGCGTCTAGTGAGGTAATTTTAAGTAGAGGTCCTTACTTTGATGGTTCAAACTTTGCTAGTTGGAAGCATAAAATGAAAATGCATATTCTTGGACATAACCACTGCGCATGGGGCATTATTTGTGTTGGCTTGCAAGGTGAGTTCTTGAAGAAGGAAAAGTTCGGATCGCGAAGCTCTGCGGATGAGTTGCGGATGTTCTGAACAATGCTCAAGCTTGTGACATTCTCTTCAATGCTTTGTGTCGAGGAGTTCAACAAGATCAGCCGTCTTGAGAATGCAAAGAGATTTGGGATACTTTGGTGAAATGCACGAAGGTACCGAGTCCGTGAAGGAATCAAAGCTAGATGTTCTTCAAGGTCGACTTGACAAGTTCAAGATGAAGGAAGGTGAAGAATTCGCTGAAATGTACTCTAGGCTTGCTCTCATCACCAATGAGATGGCGAGGCTTAGGAAGCGAAGAAATGACCGACCGATTCATCATCAAGAAGATTCTCGAGCTTTGGATGGAAAGTATGACACCGTGTGCACTTTGATCCAAATGATGCCAAACTACAAAGATCTCAAGCCTACGAAGTCATTGGAAGGATTGTTGCTCATGAGATGACACTTAAAGATAAGGAAGAGCTTCACAACAAGTCAAGTGGTGCTTACAAAGCTGCGAGTTGAAGCTCCCACATCCTCAAGTGACAAGCTAGTTTCCAATGAAGAGATAAGCCTAATGGTGAAGAACTTCAACAAATTCTACAAGAGTAGAAGCAAGGAAAGAAGCTCAAAGTCTAGATCATATGATGAAAGGAGATCTTCTAGTCGTGATCGAAGCTGCTACAATTGTGGAAGACCGGACACTACTCAAATGAGTGTTCGACTCCCCACAAGAAGAAGAAGAATCTCAAGAAGAAGAAGCTCAAGAGAAGAGTCGCCTCGAAAGAGAGAAGGAGTAGAGATGATCGTTATGAGCGAAGATCCTCTCGGAGAAGCAAGGATTAGGAAAGGAAAGACAAGTCATCAAGGAGCTACACAAGAAGAAAACATCAAGCTCATGTTGGTGAATGGGTTTCGGCTCCGACTCAAACAATCACTCGAAAAAGCTATCACTCCAACTCGAATCTGATCAAGATGAAGGTGTTGCGGTCTTGCTCTCGTGTCCTCCAACTCCAACTCCTATGACATATTTGATTCACCAAATGAGGGAATTGGAAGATGCTTCATGGCAAAAGGCCCCAAGGTATCACATCCTGAGTTTATTGACTTTGATAGTGATGAGGATGACTTGCTTGGTGAAGATGAGCTTTTACATGATAAATCTAGTGAGCTTAGTAATGATGAACATGCTAGTAGTCTTTATAGTCGAGAAAAGTCGAATGACAATGCTATGAAGGAGATTGAGCGTCTAACTAAAGAACTAAACACTCTTAAGTTAGCTCATGAAACAACTCAAGAAGATCATAGAGAGCTCCTAAGATCTCATGAGAAGCTACGCGAGAAGCTCAATCTAGAGCAAGAACATGAGTTTCTAAAAGCTATCAATGGCGATCTTGAAGAAGAGTTCTTCATATCTTGCCAAGCGACTTCTCTTGTCTAATTTCTTGCCACCTATCAAAACTAAGCATGACAAGCATAAGAAAAATTCTTCATCTAGTAGTAACAATAATCATGCTAAATCAAATGTTGTTACTTCTAGTAATTCTCTTGATTCCACTAACAATGTTTCAAGCCAAGTTTCACTTGAGCAAGAAAATAGTCTATTGAAAGGGATTATAGAAAGGTGTCTACAAGAGTCTTGCGGAAGCAAGAGCTTTGAGAAATTGTTAGCAAACAAGGAAGACAGGAAGAATCAAGGAATTGGTTTTGAGCGAAAGTTCAGCGCCGAGGGTGTTGAATGGGAAGAAGGTCGATATCCTCCAAAGTTTGTCTCTCAAGAGAAGAAGTATGATCCTACTTCTTCCAATGAGGAACAAGCTCAAGATGACCTTCCACCACAAGACCACAAGCTAAAAGGCAAGGACAAGCTTCAAGAGGAGATTGATGCATTCATTGAAGCACCCAAGGCCATGGTCAAGTGGGTTCCCAAGGCAACTTCAAGTTCTACTTCAACAAGCTCAACTACTACCCCAAGGATTCCCATCAAGATGATGTGGATCGAAGAAGAAGAACTAGAGAGTTCTTGAGGTGACTCCGCCAATATACTTCACTCATATTCATTTTGGCAAGGACTTGTGCAATCAACTTCCACATCTTGCACTAGTTCATGGAGTCACAAACCCTCATGTTGGTAAGTCAAGGGACAAGGTAATCATTGCTTTCATGGACATCATCTATTGTGAACTTCAATCTATGTCCATGGATATTCTTGTTTGTTCCTTGTGGGACTAACCCATGTAGGTATTGAAAGTGCCGAATCAAAGGATTGCTCCCAACTCTTGATGATCTTCATCAACATTGAGCATCCACATCTTCAACATCTACATGAAGTCTTCAACGACAACCCAAGGTTAGTTTGACCCTTTAAAGGGGTTCTCACATCAAGGGAGCTTTGCTCTAAAGAAATGAGCTAAAGCATCTTCTAATGATGTGAACACATTAATGCTTTATGGAAAAGTGGTAACCCCACTTGTGCTTAAGCGATGAGTATGACCTATGATCAAATGTTCTCATTTGACTCCTAAGTCAATATACTCATATATAGATGACCTAGTCATCGCCAAATTGTGTGCTAGCTGTTAGTGTTTTGTTTGTGCATGTTTGACACATATTTCATTTGCTATCTTATTGTGTGAGCATGTTGGATGCATGATTTTATCCATTCGAGGACATCCATTTGTTGCTTTGGTCTTTTGGATTTTTTCTTTTTGACCAAATGGATGGACAAGAATGCCTAAGTTCCTCCTAGCTATCTATGCTTTCTTGTCTCAAACTCTATTCATGCTTATATCACAAACTTTGAACAAGACTTTTTGGACGACCAGAGTGAGGAGCACTCGGAGCCACCGATCCGTCAAAGCCTAACTTCCAAAACCTTCTAAGTACTTTCGGTCAAACCGATATACTCAAATCGGACGGACCGAAATCACTTGGATTGATCTAGGTTTTCACCTCGGTGAAACCGAGTTTCAAATTCGGCGTGACGAAGTGTGTATACTGCACGCGATTAACCATCTCGGTCCCACGAGTTTTCAAACTTCGGTCCCACCGACAACCGAAGGTATATATACTCGAGGGCGAGGCGCGTTGATTACTTCTTCAAGCGCTTAGCCCTCAAACCCTTAGCTGCCGTCGCCTTGGTCTCGGATCGTCTCCGCCGTCGCTTTGTGCGCCCTCGCCGCGGAGTCTCCATCGCCGTCAGCGGTCCTTCTCATCGCGCCGTTGCCGCCGTGGTGAACTCCACCGCATTGGGTGAGTTTCATCCCTCTCGTGCTCAATC
This sequence comes from Aegilops speltoides, assembly GCA_021437245.1. NCBI lineage: Eukaryota > Viridiplantae > Streptophyta > Magnoliopsida > Poales > Poaceae > Aegilops > Aegilops speltoides. Next base: position 402,948,665 of record CM038144.1, read on the forward strand.
GCTGATTCAATGCACGATAGGCGTTGCCATGTTTCTTGCCAAGATTGAGATCTCCCTATCCGGCCGTTTAGGTCATAGAACAAATTTGAGTGAAAATTTTAGGGTTAGGTTTCCGCGAACACATCTCGGTGTGACCGATTCTGCATTTTCGGATGACCGATTTGGCCTCTGGCCATTACCTTTGCACTTTTCGGTGAAACCGAGTTGTACCGTCGGTAAGACCGAAATGAAGATTTAGTGAAACCCTAGTGTCTCGGCTGACCGAAACCCATTTCGGTCCAACGAAAGTGGTGTATGTGGTGCATTTAGACATTTGGTTTCACGAATTGATAGACTTCGGTCGGACCGACATGTATACTGTGAAAACCTAAAACTAAAGTTTGAACTCATTCTTTTGCAAAATCCTCTGCGGTTTGTGATAACTCTTCTATTACGCCTATACCTATTCTATTCACGGGTTGTCGGTCATATGCGAAGGAAGTAGCGGTCGAACAGTGCGAGATGCGGTTGAGATTCGAGGCAGCTACAAGTCGAGAAGCAAGCAGTTTTTGGATGATGGAGAAAGCACTCCAAGTGGACTGCTGCGGCTGCTACGAGGGCGGGAGGAAGAAAACTCGATGAGGAAGATTCAGATTTCATTGCGAGATGAGGATAACTTCAAAGCCTAAAAAGGCAAGTGGTTGCCAAAAGCTATCAAGAGCGACAGTCAAAGAAAGGCACAAGCAAGGTGAAGAAATCCTCATTTGCCTGAAGCTCGGCATGGAAGAAACCTCCGGCAAGATCAAGAAGACTTCCAAGAGGAAGAGAAAGTTCATGAAGAAGCTGCGATGATGATGATGATTACGATGAGGAAGCACCTCGGCCTCCTCGAAGCGAAGTTGATGGGTGATGCCATCGAGCGGGAGCACCTCCAAAAGCTAAGCCTTCAGCTCCGGCAAAGGCAGCCCAAGCCAAACCAGCTGCCAAGCCAAAGAAGGCTGTGAGAACATACACCTTGAGAGAAGAAGAAGGACAATGTGCCACTGCGAGAATCGGATGATGAGGCTCATGTTTTGCTCAAGCTCGAGCGAAGCTGCGAGTTCATAATGAAGCTCATCCTCGAGCTGAAAATATGAAGGAGAGAAAGGACAAAGGTCTCGAGCTATGGAGGCAAGCAGATCCATATGCCACGGGGAGAAAAACAGCGATTGACTCAAGATTCCACACTAGAGAACAACAAGACTTTTATGAGGCAGTGCTCATGGACAAGAAGCCAATTATTCTTGACACGAGATCGTTGGTTGGGAATACATCGATAGTGAAAACCACGAGACTACTTCCCACATGTGCATAAAGCTTCCTTGCTTGTGGGATTGCGAGTTCGTTGGTCGAAATTGGTGCTGGAGCGATGAGATGATCATGCGATTCTATGCCACGCACACTTCTATCGGATGGCGAGGATTGTATGGATGACGAAGGCGAGAGATTCCATTCTCTTGTTGAAGAATGGAGCGTTCTGAATGCACCTGTTTCAAGGAAGATGATATTGATGTCTATGGCATTCGAAGAAAAATCACGAGTCGATGAAGAACATGTATAATGAGGTAGATGAGAAGGATGTAGAGATATGGAAGCTTGGTTCAGTCTACTATCTTGAGGGGGTCTCCCAACCACCAACACCATTACGAGGCATACTTTGATGCCTAAGTCGAGGACCACCGCATGATAAGAGGTACTCTATCAACATGCTGCACATTCTAGATCGAAGACACCTTTTAAGGTGATGGACACGATAGTTGAGACTATCAAGAGGACAGCGGTGACGAGAAGAAGGTCGTGTGGGTTTGCTCGCATATTGGATGCTCATTAATGCCAAGTTTGGCACGGACACCTACATTGGATAGACCCCACTTGCCACTGCAGCTGAACATGAGGATAACGAGGTTGTGATGGTGAGAATGCTCCCACATCTGTAGAAGGACATGCTAAGTCTGAAGCTGCTAAACAAGCTAAAGCGAGAAGGCGGCGGCAAAAGCCCAAGGCGTTGCGAGAACAACTTCTTGAAGCCACTCGGAGAATTGAGCTACGCTGGCCAGCATAGTGCAATCTCGGAGAGCCTTGAGAGGATCGTTGAGGATAAGTTCCATGCTCTGGGCGTCAAGCTGGTGAAGTGCAGGTCACCGTCAACAAGCTTGATCGAGACATCGAGGAAGCTAAGAGGAGAAAGCGAGAACTCATGAAGGAGATGGAAGGTGACATGGTCGGGATGACTATGAGCAGCTGCTGCGGTGCCCAAAGCCCAGATCAGCTTTGCTATTCGATTATGAGATCCAGGGCTACTACATCAGCACCTCCTACAGCTCCATCGGTTCGGCACCGGCTCGATATCCACTCCTCCGGCTCCACAGACTTGGCGAAGCTTTGCGGATGCAGCTATCTCCACTCCATCGGCCTTGAGCGGGCCCGCCGAGTCCCGGTGGCGATTAGCTCTATACCTTCGAACTTTTGGTAACTTGTTGCCAAAGGGAAAAGTGTATAGATCATAGGGCTTCGAGAGAGAGTGCTCGTTTTTGCTCTTTCGTTTGCGGTTTTCCTTGAGATACTTTTGAGTTCTTTGAGATACTTCGTGTGTTTGATACTCGTTTGCTCTATCTTGATGAGTGCTTGATCATCTTGTGCTTAATGTGTGCTTGATGCTTATCATATTCCATTCATATCTTGTATGATCATTTACTCATGTCTTGGTGATTGGGTGCATGTTATTCATTCTTATCATTTTATGCGCTCCACCAAGATGTATGTGACATGGAAGAGTAACCCATGATCCTAATCGATTGTGCATTTGCATTCAAGCATAAATCTTAAATAATGCACAAATTTAGGGGAGCTCTTGCTTATCACATACTTCTCAAAGCGACGATGTTATTCATTGATTATATCATTTGTGAAGCTTTGATCTATATGTTGTCATCAATTACCAAAAGGGGAGATTGAAAGTGCAACTAATCCCGGTGGTTTTGGTAATTAATAACAACATATATATCATTGAACTAATCATTTCTTGAGAATATTTGAGAAAGTTCGTTGATATGGGTATGGCAATGACTAATGATGTGGACCCCTCAAAATGCTAAGGAAAACATTGGCAAAAGCTCAAGACTCCATTTTGGTTTAGTGATCCAAGATCACATTGAGTCCATAGGAAAGCCAATACTATTAAAGGGGTGAGGTTATGATGATGATCTGGTTGCTCTAAGTGCTTAGTGATTTATCTCTCAAACAATCAGCAATCTTTCATTCCAACATAAACTCATAAGTAATCTCGGTCCCACGATTCCAAACTCAGTCACACGAGATGAACCACCTCGACCATATAGCCAAACCCTAAGAATCTCGGATTTTCGATTCCAAACTCGGTCATTCGAAATTGGTGTTGCCAAGCTTACGTAACATACGTACTCAAATCGGTGTCACCGAGATGAGAAAATCGGTCCCACGAGATTGGCAAACCCTAGACTTTGGAAGAATCGGTCTAGCAGAGATTGTATTTTCGGTCCCACGAAAATCCCAACGTTCTAAGATTTGAACTTTCGGTCTCACCGAGTTGTCAACTTGATCGGCCGAGATTGGTCAAATGTGTGTAGCAGTTGGATTTTGTGTGGAGGCTATAAATACCCTCCACCTCCTCTTCATTAGTGGAGAGAGCCATCGAGAAAGAACTACCACTCCTACCTTACATTTACGAGAAAAAACTACCTACCCTTGTGTTGAGATCAAGTTGCTCCTCCCACCATATGAAACTTGATTTCTAGTCTTTCCAAGTTGCTTTCCACTCAATCCCTTCCTCCACCACAGCCAAATCGGTGAGGAGAGTTGAGTGTTGGGGAGATATCATTTGAAGCACAAGAGCAAGGAGTTCATCATCACCAACCCCATCTATTACCTTTTGGAGGTGGTGCCTCCTAGATTAGTTAGGTGTCGCTTGGGAGCCTCCGTCATGATGTGGAGTTGAACCAAGGAGTTTGTAAGGGCAAGGAGATCGCCTACTTCGTGAAGATCTACCCGAGTAAGGCTAGTCCTCCGTGGGCGTAAGCCATGATGGCATAGACAAGGTTGCTTCTTCGTGGACCCTTAGTGGGTGGAGCCCTCCGTGGACTCATGCGGCCGTTACCCTCCGTGGGTTGAAGTCTCCATCAGCGTGGATTGGCGATAGCACCACCTATCGGAACCACGAGAAAAATCTCCGTGTCTCCATTGCGTTTGCTCTTCTCCTCCTCTCATTTACTATCGTGCAATTTACTTTCCGCTGCCATAACTCTAGAATTGCATGTGTAGGGTGATACTTGACTTGGTTATCATTGTGAACTTGCTAAAAACTACTCCAATCAAAAGGCAAAACTTTTAAGTTGTCAAGTAGTCTAATCACCCCCCTCTAGACATACTTCCGATCCTACAAGTGGTATCGAGCTTTGGTCTCCATTGGATTGGTTTCCATTGCATTGGACTCCATAAGCTTGGTTTCACAACCTAGGAGAGTATGGCGTCTAGTGAGGTAATTTTAAATAGAGGTCCTTACTTTGATGGTTCAAACTTTGCTAGTTGGAAGCATAAAATGAAAATGCATATTCTTGGACATAACCACTGCATGGGGCATTATTTGTGTTGGCTTGCAAGGTGAGTTCTTGAAGAAGGAAAAGTTCGGATCGCGAAGCTCTGCGGATGAGTTGCGGATGTTCTGAACAATGCTCAAGCTTGTGACATTCTCTTCAATGCTTTGTGTCGAGGAGTTCAACAAGATCAGCCGTCTTGAGAATGCAAAGAGATTTGGGATACTTTGGTGAAATGCGAAGGTGCGAGTCCGTGAAGGAATCAAAGCTAGATGTTCTTCAAGGTCGACTTGACAAGTTCAAGATGAAGGAAGGTGAAGAATTATTTGAAATGTACTCTAGGCTTGCTCTCATCACCAATGAGATGGCAGGCTTAGGAAGCGAAGAAATGACCGACCGATTCATCATCAAGAAGATTCTCGAGCTTTGGATGGAAAGTATGACACCGTGTGCACTTTGATCCAAATGATGCCAAACTACAAAGATCTCAAGCCTACGAAGTCATTGGAAGGATTGTTGCTCATGAGATGACACTTAAAGATAAGGAAGAGCTTCACAACAAGTCAAGTGGTGCTTACAAAGCTGCGAGTTGAAGCTCCCACATCCTCAAGTGACAAGCTAGTTTCCAATGAAGAGATAAGCCTAATGGTGAAGAACTTCAACAAATTCTACAAGAGTAGAAGCAAGGAAAGAAGCTCAAAGTCTAGATCATATGATGAAAGGAGATCTTCTAGTCGTGATCGAAACTGCTACAATTGTGGAAGACCGGACACTACTCAAATGAGTGTTCGACTCCCCACAAGAGAGAAGAATCTCCAAGAAGAAGAAGCTCAAGAGAAGAGTCGCCTCGAAAGAGAGAGGAGTAGAGATGATCGTTATGAGCGAAGATCCTCTCGGAGAAGCAAGGATTAGGAAAGGAAAGACAAGTCATCAAGGAGCTACACAAGAAGAAAACATCAAGCTCATGTTGGTGAATGGGTTTCGGCTCCGACTCAGACAATCACTCGAAAGAAGCTATCACTCCAACTCGAATCTGATCAAGATGAAGGTGTTGCGGTCTTGCTCTCGTGTCCTCCAACTCCAACTCCTATGACATATTTGATTCACCAAATGAGGGAATTGGAAGATGCTTCATGGCAAAAGGCCCCAAGGTATCACATCCTGAGTTTATTGACTTTGATAGTGATGAGGATGACTTGCTTGGTGAAGATGAGCTTTTACATGATAAATCTAGTGAGCTTAGTAATGATGAACATGCTAGTAGTCTTTATAGTCGAGAAAGAGTCGAATGACAATGCTATGAAGGAGATTGAGCGTCTAACTAAAGAACTAAACACTCTTAAGTTAGCTCATGAAACAACTCAAGAAGATCATAGAGAGCTCCTAAGATCTCATGAGAAGCTACGCTTGAGAAGCTCAATCTAGAGCAAGAACATGAGTTTCTAAAAGCTATCAATGGCGATCTTGAAGAAGAGTTCTTCATATCTTGCCAAGCGACTTCTCTTGTCTAATTTCTTGCCACCTATCAAAACTAAGCATGACAAGCATAAGAAAAATTCTTCATCTAGTAGTAACAATAATCATGCTAAATCAAATGTTGTTACTTCTAGTAATTCTCTTGATTCCACTAACAATGTTTCAAGCCAAGTTTCACTTGAGCAAGAAAATAGTCTATTGAAAGGGATTATAGAAAGGTGTCTACAAGAGTCTTGCGGAAGCAAGAGCTTTGAGAAATTGTTACAAACAAGGAAGACACGGAAGAATCAAGGAATTGGTTTTGAGCGAAAGTTCAGCGCCGAGGGTGTTGAATGGGAAGAAGGTCAATATCCTCCAAAGTTTGTCTCTCAAGAGAAAAGTATGATCCTACTTCTTCCAATGAGGAACAAGCTCAAGATGACCTTCCACCACAAGACCACAAGCTAAAAGGCAAGGACAAGCTTCAAGAGGAGATTGATGCATTCATTGAAGCACCCAAGGCCATGGTCAAGTGGGTTCCCAAGGCAACTTCAAGTTCTACTTCAACAAGCTCAACTACTACCCCAAGGATTCCCATCAAGATGATGTGGATCGAAGAAGAAGAACTAGAGAGTTCTTGAGGTGACTCATAATATACTTCACTCATATTCATTTTGGCAAGGACTTGTGCAATCAACTTCCACATCTTGCACTAGTTCATGGAGTCACAAACCCTCATGTTGGTAAGTCAAGGGACAAGGTAATCATTGCTTTCATGGACATCATCTATTGTGAACTTCAATCTATGTCCATGGATATTCTTGTTTGTTCCTTGTGGGACTAACCCATGTAGGTATTGAAAGTGCCGAATCAAAGGATTGCTCCCAACTCTTGATGATCTTCATCAACATTGAGCATCCACATCTTCAACATCTACATGAAGTCTTCAACGACAACCCAAGGTTAGTTTGACCCTTTAAAGGGGTTCTCACATCAAGGGGAGCTTTGCTCTAAAGAAATGAGCTAAAGCATCTTCTAATGATGTGAACACATTAATGCTTTATGGAAAAGTGGTAACCCCACTTGTGCTTAAGCGATGAGTATGACCTATGATCAAATGTTCTCATTTGACTCCTAAGTCAATATACTCATATATAGATGACCTAGTCATCGCCAAATTGTGTGCTAGCTGTTAGTGTTTTGTTTGTGCATGTTTGACACATATTTCATTTGCTATCTTATTGTGTGAGCATGTTGGATGCATGATTTTATCCATTCGAGGACATCCATTTGTTGCTTTGGTCTTTTGGATTTTTCTTTTTGACCAAATGGATGGACAAGAATGCCTAAGTTCCTCCTAGCTATCTATGCTTTCTTGTCTCAAACTCTATTCATGCTTATATCACAAACTTTGAACAAGACTTTTTGGACGGGACCAGTGAGGAGCACTTTCGGAGCCACCGATCCGTCAAAAGCCTAACTTCCAAAACCTTCTAAGTACTTTCGGTCAAACCGATATACTCAAATCGGACGGACCGAAATCACTTGGATTGATCTAGGTTTTCACCTCGGTGAAACCGAGTTTCAAATTCGGCGTGACGAAGTGTGTAGCTTGCCGCGATTAACCATCTCGGTCCCACGAGTTTTCAAACTTCGGTCCCACCGACAACGAAGGGTATATATACTCGAGGGCGAGGCGCGTTGATTACTTCTTCAAGCGCTTAGCCCTCAAACCCTTAGCTGCCGTCGCCTTGGTCTCGGATCGTCTCCGCCGTCGCTGTGCGCCCTCGCCATGGGTCTCCATCGCCGTCAGCGGTCTTTCTCATCGCGCCGTTGCCGCGTGGTGAAACTCCACCGCATTGGGTGAGTTTCATCCCTCTCGTGTTCAATCGCTGATTCAATGCACGATAGGCGTTGCCATGTTTCTTGCCAAGATTGAGATCTCCTATCCGGCCGTTTAGGTCATAGAACAAATTTCGGTGAAAATTTTAGGGTTAGGTTTCCGCGAACACATCTCGGTGTGACCGATTCGACATTTTCGGATGACCGATTTGGCCTCTGGCCATTACCTTTGCACTTTTCGGTGAAACCGAGTTGTGCCGTCGGTAAACCGAAATGAAGATTTAGTGAAACCCTAGTGTCTCGGCTGGGCCGAAACCCATTTCGGTCCAACGAAAGTGGTGTATGTGGTGCATTTAGACATTTGGTTTCACGAATTGATGAACTTCGGTCGAGACCGACATGTATTACTGTGAAAACCTAAAACTAAAGTTTGAACTCATTCTTTTGCAAAATCCTCTGCGGTTTGTGATAACTCTTCTATTACCCTATACCTATTCTATTCACGGGTTGTCGGTCATATGCGAAGGAAGTAGCGGTCGAGACAGTGCGAGATGCGGTTGAGATTCGAGGCAGCTACAAGTCGAAGCAAGCAGTTTTTGGATGATGGAGAAAGCACTCCAAGTGGACTGCTGCGGCTGCCACGGGGCGGAAGGAAGAAAATTCGATGAGGAAGATTGAGACTTCATTGCGATGAGGAAATAACTTCAAAGCCTAAAAGGCAAGTGGTTGCCAAAAGAGCTATCAAGGCAACATTCAAAGAAAGGCACAAGCAAGGTGAAGAAATCCTCTGTTGCCTGAAGCTCGGCATGGAAGAAACCTCCGGCAAGATCAAGAAGACTTCCAAGAGGAAGAGGAAAGTTCATGAAGAAGCTGCGATGATGATGATGATTACGATGAGAAGCACCTCGGCCTCCTCGAAGCGAAGTTGATGGGAGATGCCATCGAGGCGGGAGCACCTCAAAAGCTAAGCCTTCAGCTCCGCAAAAGGCAGCCCAAGCCAAACCAGCTGCCAAGCCAAGAAGGCTGTGAGAACATACACCTTGAGAGAAGAAGAAGGACAATGTGCCACTGCGAGAATCGGATGATGAGGCTCATGTTTTGCTCAAGCTCGAGCGAAACTGCCGATTCATAATGAAGCTCATCCTCGAGCTGAAAATATGAAGGAGAGAAAGGACAAAGGTCTCGAGGCTATGGAGCAAGCAGATCCATATGCCACGGGAGAAAAACGGCGATTGACTCAAGATTCCACACTAGAAAGCAACAAGACTTTTATGAGGCAGTGCTCATGGACAAGAAGCCAATTATTCTTGACACGAGATCGTTATTTGGGAATACATCGATAGTGAAAACACGAGACTACTTCCCACATGTGCATAAGCTTCACTTTGCTTGTGGGATTGCGAGTTCGTTGGTCGAAATTGGTGCTGGAGCGATGAGATGATCATGCGATTCTATGCCACACACTTCTATCGGATGGCGGGATTGTATGGATGACGAAAGGCGAGATTCCATTCTCTTGTTGAAGAATGGAGGCGTTGCTGAATGCACTGTTTCAAGGAAGATGATATTGATGTCTATGGCATTCGAAGAAAAATCACGAGTCGATGAAGAACATGTATAATGAGGTAGATGAGAAGGATGTAGAGATATGGAAGCTTGGTTCGATCTACTACCTTGAGCGGGTCTCCCAACCACCAACACCATTACGAGGCATACTTTGATGCCTAAGTCGAGGACCACCGCATGATAAGAGGTACTCTATCAACATGCTGCACATTCTAGATCGAAGACACCTTTTAAGGTGATGGACACGATAGTTGAGACTATCAAGAGGACGACGGTGACGAGAAAGAAGAGGTCGTGTGGGTTTGCTCCGCATATTGGATGCTCATTAATGCCAAGTTTGTACGGACACCTACATTGGATAGACCCCACTTGCCCTTTGCAGCTGAACATGAGGACAACGAGGTTGTGATGGTGAGAATGCTCCCACATCGTGAGAAGGACATGCTAAGTCTGAAGCTGCTAAACAAGCTAAAGCGAGAAGGAAGCGGCAGCAAAGCCCAAGGCGTTGCGAACAACTTCTTGAAGCCACTCGGAGAATTGAGCTCGCTTTGGCCAGCATAGTGCAATCTCGGGAGAGCCTTGAGAGGATCGTTGAGGATAAGTTCCATGCTCTGGGCGTCAAGCTGGCTGAAGTGCAGGTCACCGTCAACAAGCTTGATCGGACATCGAGGAAGCTAAGAGGAGAAAGCGAGAACTCATGAAGGAGATGGAAGGTGACATGGTCGGGATGACTATGAGCAGCTGCTGCGGTGCCCACAAAGCCCGGATCATTTGCTATTCGATGTCGAGATCCAGGGCTACTACATCAGCACCTCCTACAGCTCCATCGGTTCGGCACCAGCTCGATATCCACTCCTCCAGCTCCACAGACTTGGCGAAGCTTTGCGAGATGCAGCTATCTCCACTCCATCGGCCTTGAGCAGGAGCCGCCCGCGAGTCCCGTGTGCGATTAGCTCTATACCTTCGAACTTTTGGTAACTTGTTGCCAAAGGGAAAAGTGTATAGATCATAGGGCTTCGAGAGAGTGCTCGTTTTGCTCTTTCGTTTGCGGTTTTCCTTGAGATACTTTTGAGTTCTTTGAGATACTTCGTGTGTTTGATACTCGTTTGCTCTATCTTGATGAGTGCTTGATCATCTTGTGCTTAATGTGTGCTTGATGCTTATCATATTCCATTCATATCTTGTATGATCATTTACTCATGTCTTGGTGATTGGGTGCATGTTATTCATTCTTATCATTTTGTGCGCTCCACCAAGATGTATGTGACATGGAAGAGTAACCCATGATCCTAATCGATTGTGCATTTGCATTCAAGCATAAATCTTAAATAATGCACAAATTTAGGGGAGCTCTTGCTTATCACATACTTCTCAAAGCGACGATGTTATTCATTGATTATATCATTTGTGAAGCTTTGATCTATATGTTGTCATCAATTACCAAAAGGGGAGATTGAAAGTGCAACTAATCCCGGTGGTTTTGGTAATTAATAACAACATATATATCATTGAACTAATCATTTCTTGAGAATATTTCAGAAAGTTCGTTGATATGGGTATGGCAATGGTGATGATGTGGACCCCTCAAAATGCTAAGGAAAACATTGGCAAAAGCTCAAGACTCCATTTTGGTTTAGTGATCCAAGATCACATTGAGTCCATAGGAAAGCCAATACTATTAAAGGGGTGAGGTTATGATGATGATCTGGTTGCTCTAAAGTGCTTAGTGATTTATCTCTCAAACAATCAGCAATCTTTCATTCCAACATAAACTCATAAGTAATCTCGGTCCCACCGATTCCAAACTCAGTCACACGAGATGAACCACCTCGACCATATAGCCAAACCCTAAGAATCTCGGATTTTCGATTCCAAACTCGGTCATTCGAAATTGGTGTTGCCAAGCTTACGTAACATACGTACTCAAATCGGTGTCACCGAGATGAGAAAATCGGTCCCACGAGATTGGCAAACCCTAGACTTTGGAAGAATCGGTCTAGCAGAGATTGTATTTTCGGTCCCACGAAAATCCCAACGTTCTAAGATTTGAACTTTCGGTCGACCGAGTTGTCAACTTGTCGACCGAGATTGGTCAAATGTGTGTAGCAGTTGGATTTTGTGTGGAGGCTATAAATACCCTCCACCTCCTCTTCATTAGTGGAAGAGCCATCGAGAAGAACTACCACTCCTACCTTACATTTACGAGAAAACTACCTACCCTTGTGTTGAGATCAAGTTGCTCCACTCCCACCATATGAAACTTGATTTCTAGTCTTTCCAAGTTGCTTTCCACTCAATCCTTCCTCCACCACAGCCAAATCGGTGAGGAGAGTTGAGTGTTGGGGAGATATCATTTGAAGCACAAGAGCAAGGAGTTCATCATCACCAACCCCATCTATTACCTTTTGGAGGTGGTGCCTCCTAGATTAGTTAGGTGTCGGCTTGGGAGCCTCCGTCATGATGTGGAGTTGAACCAAGGAGTTTGTAAGGGCAAGGAGATCGCCTACTTCGTGAAGATCTACCCGAGTAAGGCTAGTCCTCCGTGGGCGTAAGCCATGATGGCATAGACAAGGTTGCTTCTTCGTGGACCCTTCGTGGGTGGAGCCCTCCGTGGACTCATGCAGCCGTTACCCTCCGTGGGTTGAAGTCTCCATCAGCGTGGATTGGCGATAGCACCACCTACTCGGATCGGAACCACGAGAAAAAATCTCCGTGTCTCCATTGCGTTTGCTCTTCTCCTCCTCTCATTTACTATCGTGCAATTTACTTTCCGCTGCCATAACTCTAGAATTGCATGTGTAGGGTGATACTTGACTTGGTTATCATTGTGAACTTGCTAAAAACTACTCCAATCAAAAGGCAAAACTTTTAAGTTGTCAAGTAGTCTAATCACCCCCCTCTAGACATACTTCGATCCTATGAGCGCGTGTGCCCGTGCCTTTGTTTTGGGCCTGGCCCAACAGCGCTCAGCACCGTGTGTGGCCCAGGCCGAGGCTCTGTCGGTGTACTAAGGTAGAGGTACCTCGGTACCCCAACGTGTGCAGGCGATTCAACTCCAGCGGCTGGATCTACCACATGCTTGCGGAGACCATTCTGCTCCATATCAAGCCATTCAAGAACAAAGTATGCAAGATAGAAGATCGAGACCCGGCAAGAGGAGCTTGCGGGAAGGCCGTTCGGGCTCAAGATTACATCACTCACGCAAAGGCCACTGGCGAGAGGAGCTGCGCCGGGGAGACTAGAAGATCACATCACGAAGAGGCGTGCCCGGCGCTATCACAGCGTCGGCGAGGGCCGGGGGCGGCAAGTTACAAAAGCCGACAAGCTCCGGGTCCGGCAAGATCAAGACCCGGCAAGGTACTTGCTTGGGAGAGATCTTGTTGTGTGCCCGCCTCCGGCTCATCATCCGCGTGTCCTTGAGCCCTTCGAGCGGCGTGGCGGATGGCTGTCCAGCTTTGAGGGGTGCGGTGGCACTCCGGTGGTGGATCCATCGCCGTGTGAGCGGAGGCGCCCGAGGCGGGAGCTTTGGGGTCGGCGGCAGGCGGGCATTAAATGCCTTTGTCCCCCCCTTGTCAAAGTAGGTAGAAACCCTTTGTTCAAGCCTTTGTGGCTGCTTTGTTCCCTTTTGTTCCAACTACCACCTCTTTTACACTTTTACCCCTTCCTCCTCGTTGACACATGCCGGTGACCCCTTGCACTATAAAAGGAGGCCCATACACAGCGTGGAGGGGTTGAATCCTTGCAACTCCCACGCTCGGTGTAGCTGCTCTGTAGCTCTTCAGCTCGAGCACAATACAACCTAAAGCAGCGGTGGGGTTTCTGCGTCCATCGCGGCCCGAAGCTGGGTAAAATCCGCCCGCGTGCATCGCCTCGATCTGCTCTCGTGCCTCCTCCACCCTTGTACCGCACTCACGAAGGGGCCCCGGCCCCATAGGTGCTCATGGCCAGCGGGTCCCCTCCGCCCGCCCGACAGTAATGATAGTTAAGGCACTCTATGTGGGCGTTACGATGCCTTGAACTTAATGTACTTTAAACCCTCCATTAACTGGGCTGGCAGGGGTCCTGGCGTACTCTATATAAGCCACCCCCCTCCACAGGCAGAGGGGTTCGCACTCTTGTAACACCTATACACATAATCCACTCGACCGCCTCGGGGCTCCGAGACAAGGGCTTTACTTCCTCAGAAGGGCTGAACTCGTACATCGCTTGTGTTTACAACCTCTCCATAGCTAGGACCTTGCCTCTCCATACCTACCCCCCACTCTCTTGTCGGACTTAGAACCACGGCAGACAGCTCGGCTGTCGCCTTTCAGCTCTTCTCCGAGCTTGGCGTTGGCATCTTGGAGCTTGTTCCTTTCTGCTGAACCCTATTGAGCACACTCTCTTGACCTTTAGCTGGCGTAGCAATGATGCTTGTCGGATCTTGTCCGTGGTGCACTGCAATGTCATTATTAGACTCACGCGCCGCCCTTGGTAACTTATATTTATTAATAAAAATGTGTTACGGGAGGGTCTTTCCGTCTCCTCCTGCGGCGACAAAATCTTGACCTCAAGTTGGGCCTTGCAATCTTGCAGCTCCAGAGACAGGTGGGCGTTCTTCTCGTTAAGTGCACGAAATTTCCAATGATCCTTAAATCAGTTAAGCTTAACTAATTTAAGTCTCGGGGACTCTTGGTATATACAACCATTAAAATTCCCTTACCGTATGTCTTTCACATCTTGCTCCGTAGCCTGGTAAAACCATTTTGAGCAGCACGGAGATCGCGTCCCCTGCGTTAAAGGCATCAATGCCTCGGGGAAAAACACGCTTCTTGAAATCTTGTCGGCGGCGCCTATGGTTCATAGCGCTCTCCACCTCGAGACTTGGTGGCGGACCGATCTGCCGGTATCCTCCGTTGGAGAAGGATCCGGCTCGCGTCTTGCGCTTGCCTCCCACTCGGTCCGGCGGCTGGAGCCTGGCGGTGTTGGTCGGATCAGCAATTCCTGCGCTCGCGATCCGGCGGCGCTTTTCTCTAAAAGATCATGAGCACTCAGGCGTTTCCTCGGAGCGTTGCTCTGAAAATTTGAATCTGAGCTATACCTTTGCGGCGGCGTTTCCGTCCGCCGCTCGCTCCTTTTACTTTCTTTGGTTGGACGGACCTCTGTTGGTCGACGCCCGCGAGCTCGACTTCTGCCGTAAAAGCGCTTCTGCAAAATACCATCGTTCGGTCGAAAATGGGCGGGAAGAGATACGGTGTCGAACGGTCGCGGTCACTGGAAGCGGACTTAGTCGGGTAGTCTGCCATAATGGCGACCAAAGCATTGTCTATCTGGTGGTGATACACCCGTCGATCAGCTCCACCTCGATGTCGGGTCCTCTTGGGAGGCGGACCGAGATCCTTCGGATCCTCGGGTTGCGAGCGAGGACTCACCATGTCCTCCACAGTCCGGCGTAGATCCTGCGCCGAAAACATAATATAATAAGTTTAAACTTCGAAAGCTTGGGTTGAGCCCTTTAATATGTTCACTTACCCATCCTCTGGGGTTGATCATGGAAAACCCGTTCAAAGGATTCGTTCGAAGGAAATCTTCCTTCTCCCCCTTATACAGGCCAGACAGGATCTTTGCCAGATCTTTGCCAGATCCTCGGTCGAATCCAGCACTTTGCGGCCGTGCCGGGTAGCATCGTCCTCCCCGTTGAAATCCCACATAGGGTGGCCTCTGTACTGTAGTGGCTGTACCCCTCGCTTGATGCATGTCGCCATGACTCCGATCATGGTTAAGCCGGAATGAGCCATTAATCTTATCCGGCCCATCAAGTAGTGGGCGCTCTTGTCTTCCTCAATCGGGGCTCGTGGGCGCCCGGTGGCGTTCTTCAAGGGAAGCGATACTAAACTCCGGGAGGCCAATCGGACTGGATCTGTAGCGGGCGTCTCAATATAAAACCACTCCGAGGCCAGTCTTGGGCGCCTTCTTAGGAGTGCGGATAGATATCGGTCCAGCGATCGCCATATTTTGGCGCCGCCCACTTGATATGGACCCTGGTGAGAGCGAGGTGCGAGGCAAAACAACCTCTTCCACAATGCAAAATGGGGCTCGATGCGGGGAACAGCTTCGCAAGAGCTCGTAGCCCCGCGATATGCAGCCTGAGGCGGGCGTGGGTGGTGGAGCTGGAGTCCGTAGAACCTCGAGGCCAGCGGAGAGCGGATGTATTAAATCAGGTCCCCTTATCGGATAGGGGACAAAGCACACTCGCTCCTCCTTATTGGGGCTTGGAGTGTCCTCCTTTGCCTCCACCTTGATAAGTAACCAGTCCGGCCAGATTTGGAACCATGAGGCGGAGGAGAAACCCCTGTTTGGAGCTTCACTAGCTCATTGTCTGAAATAGAGCACCTCCTCCAATCCCGGCGGTGGGCTGGGGCCCAGCGTGAAGAAGAGCCACGTTGGCGATCCATGGTGGAATGGATTTCTAGGTCGAGGCGCTTGGTGGAATATCTGTGGAAGGAAGGCAGTGCGATTTGGATCTGGATTCTTGCCTCTTTTATGGGCGGGCGACTTCGCACAATTAGGGGTAAAATGCAAAAATTCCTGGCCTTTCGCATTAGAATGCGGCGTGGAAGAAGGCCATTATTTGGCGTGGAAGCCGAGAACACACGATATTCAAGATGAAGCGGACACTATTAGCGGGTACATGGAATTTGAAGGAGAACCGCCTTGCAACCCGAAGACTATAAACACGCTGGACTTATCGTCATTGAAGCTTGGTTAAAGAGCTCTTGAGGAGTCTGGACTAGGGGGTGTCGGATAACCGGACTATCATCGTCGCGGGACTATCAATATCCGCCGGACTCCAAGACTACGAAGATAGAAGATTGAAGACTCGGCTCGTGTCCAGGATGGTACTTTCCTTGGCGTGGAAGGCAAGCTTGGCAATCTGGATATGTAGATCTCCTACCATTGTAACCGACTACTGTGTAACCCTAGCCTCCTCCGGTGTCTATATAAACGCGGAGGGCTTTGAATCCGTGGGACAACATACATCTCAACAATCATACCATAGGCTAGCTTCTAGGTTTAGCCTCCTTGATCTCGTGATAGATCTACTCTTGTACTACCCATATCATCAATATTAATCAAGTAGGATGTAGGGTTTTACCTCCATCAGAGGGCCGAACACTGGTAAAACATTGTGTCCCTCGTCTCCTGTTACCATCCGCCTAGGCGCCTGATTCGGGACCCACTACCGAGATCCGCGGTTTGACACAGCAGGCCCTTCTTGTCCGGCAAGGGAGGCGGAGGCAGAAGCGGACGGGCGGGGAGCAGGCGGAGCGAGGATTTTACCCGGCCGGAGCTCTCGAAGAGATAAACTCCTCTGCTGCTTTGTGTTTGTATTTGTTTTTGCTCGAGGCGTGGCGTGTAGTGGTGTTGAATGGGTGAATGAACCCGAACCCCTTCTCGTGCGCATGGGCCTCCTTTTATAGTCTAAGGGGTCACCGGCGAGTGGCGGTGTAGAAAGAGGGTAGAAAGGTAAAAACACGGTTGGTACAAGCTGCTACCATGATGTCCCCTACCTAACTCGTGGCGGGGACAAGGGCATTTAATGCCTGTCCGTCGCTAGCAGTGCAAGAAAAGCGACCGTTAGAGGCGCCACCGATCGCCACGATGGCCTCCTTGTCGACTTAAACGCCACCTCGCCGTATGGCTTCCACGCGCCTCGCCCGTGCTCTGGGATAGTCTTGGGGTGACACGTCGTTGGATCTGCTGGAGCTTGGGTGCGAGTGGCAGCCTTGCCTGCACAAGCGCCTTGCCCGGCCGTTGTCTTGTCGCGCCCGACAAACTTGCGCTTCGCCGTGTCTTGCGGGGCCTTGCGTGAGCGTCGTGACAAGTTTCTGGCGCCTTGATTGGCCTTCGGCAAGCTCCTCTTAGCCGGGTCTTTGTCCTTCCGGCAAGCTCCTCTTGCGGGGTCTTTGTTCTTCCGGCAAGCTCCTCTTGGCGAGGTCTTATCTTTCTTAGTTAACACTTTGTTCTTGAATGGCGATAAAGTGAATGGCGGAGGGTCTTGGCGGATGCGGCAAGCCTTGCCGCAGAGGCGCTCTGTTGCCCGTGCACAAGACCGAGTACTAAGGTACCCCTACTTTAATACCCGACGAAGCCGGAACTGGGCCATACAGTGCAGCGCTGTTGGGCCAGGCCCAAAAAGCGATTCTGCAGGCACAGCGGCCGGGTCCACACAAAACCCTCCGTATCCACGCGTCCTCCCTGGCAGCAGCGCGTCAATTGCGACATCGTGGGAAGAGCGTGGTCAATACTTAATTCCGAAATGCGTAGCGTTCGCATCCCTGTTTATAGCGAGAGGAAGCGGGGCGTTCCCCACTTCGCCACCTGCGGTTCCTTCCTCCAGCTCCGCCGCTCTCCTCCGCTTCCCGAGTCGAAAGAGAACAGCACTCCGCCGCCCATCGTCGCCGTCGCCGCCGTCGCCTTCGCCTTCCCCCTTCCGCCATGGCTCGAAGGCAGGAAGGCTGCAAAGACTGCGAAGGCTGCGAATCGGCCAGGAGAGCTCGGCTATTCGCAAGCAGTGCTTTTCCCCGAGCTCACCGGAGGCGCTGCGGCGGAGTTCTACCTCTTACAGTCGGCGAGCGAGGCGCATCCGCGCCGTGCTCTCCGCGAGGCTTCGTCGAAAAAAGTGCCCCGAGGTTACTACTTCTTTCTGTGTTCTTCTCTGCGGGCTCTGCCCACCTTTTTCGATTTTCTCTGCGACATCATGAACACCTATGGGTTTCATCTTCTTGATTTCACCCCTAGCGCCGTTCGACAATGGCGGTTTCGCTACCTCTGCGAGAACTTTGTTGTCATCCTCCCCAATGTAAGCTCTTTTCATCATTATTTTTCCCCGAGCGAAAAGGAGCCAGCTGGTGGCGGAATCGCTGGACCTCTCGGATCGGCATGAAGGAGGTGTACTTGGCCAGCGAGCTCCGCGGCAAGTGGGGACGAGTGGAGGCGGAGTGGTGCTGGATCTGTGATGCCAATCCGCCGCCATTCACCGAGCTCTGGCGAGACCCGGGTGGTGCGTGGCAGCGACTGGAGCGCTCTGTCGCCAGACGATGCCAAGCTGAAGATCGCCACCACCCAAATCCTCGGCTCGGGCATGTTGGACTCTGGCGAGGCGGTTGGCGCGGATTTCCTTTGCGTCGCCCCTCCCCTCTGCAAAAGGGAGAGCCCGCTGGCTGTTTGGCGGCCAGCGGATATCATGAGGCTGCGTCGAGGCCTCGCTTCAACTTCCGCAGTTACGGGCTTGGCGCGATCTTTGAGGAGATGTTCAAGCATGGCGCCAACCACCACGAGTGGTTCAAGTTGCAGCGAGCGTCGTCCTTGTGCAACAACTCCAGCCGCGATCGCATTGGCGCGATGATGCAGTCACGATTCACGGGATAAGTGCAACTTGGATAGAGCCAGGAGTCGTGCGGCAATTCTTGATAACTTGGCGGAGGTGGCGGTCAACTCCGGCGAGGCGAACTCCTCCCAGCGCCACCTGCGACAGCGAGATGGCGTACATCACCAACAGAGGGCGAAGCGGCGGCCCGCTACTGTGGCGGTTGGCTTCCACTTGTTGCGGAAGCGGATGCAGTGAGCGTGACAAGCCTTGCCGACCAGGAAGATCTTGCGGGGGTCGATGGTGAGGGCGTGAAGCCGGAACGGCGAGCAACTGCCGAGCGAGAGTGGCCAGCCGTCCTCGAGCAGCTTGCATAGCGGGGCCCTCGGCCAGGCCCCAATTCCAGCCAAGAAAGCGCCTCCGTCGAGTTGGAGATATGGCGGAGGAGCAGGCCGACCAGCAGCCCGGCGCCGTGGGACCGCGCTCCACCGCGGCAAGTACCATTGCAGCGGGAGGTCGGGCTGTCTTGGCAGCTGGTGAGGTCCTCCGGGCACGCCACGCTGATCTGCCGCAGCCCGGCAAGCGCCGAAGGGAGCCTACTCCTCCGCCACACAGCGAGAGGGTACGAGTTCGACCTCTCATAGCTGAGCTCCGATGGCGATGAAGAGGAGGAGGATGAGGAGGAGTAAGGCTTTCTTCTCACTGTTCTTGATTTTCTTTGACCCTTGTCGTTATTTGTCTTTTATCTACTTTGCTTCTCTCTGAATTCCTGCTCTATTTCAGGACTCTGGCCGAGAGAGCGGCGAAGAGGGCGAAGGTCCCCATGGTTGACATCGGGGACAATCCTGCTGTGATGGCAGAGGACACGTCCGAGACCACCTTGACGGACCCCGTTCCTTCTCCTCGCAGCAGCCCCCAGCACAGCCCCCAGCGTAAGTGTTTGGTTCACTTCCTGTTGTGGGGCACGCATGGGTGCTTCTTCTTTTGCTGATATTTTGATTGTTGACTCATTTGTATAGGAGCAGAACAAGCCCACCAGGAGCAGTCGGAGGCCGACCCGGAGGTGCTACCTTCGACTCGCCGCCAAGGCGATTCCCCGACAAGGGGCGCTCCCGGCAAGGAGGAGTCCACAGCAAGGGAGTGAAACCAGCGAGCCCACGGTGGAGGAGCCCATGGTCCGCGGAACCCAGCACAGGTAACCCTTCTTGTCGGAAATCTTCCCTTGGGTTCTTCTTCCTGAATCTTCTTCTTTTTTGGATATTTGCTTGACTTTGCTTTCCTCTTCCTATCCTCAGATCCCCCTTTTACCCGACTGATGGAGACCAAGGTCACCGGCGAGGAAGGTTCTGAGCAACACCGAAGATGTCGCTTGTTGGCGAGAAGAAGCCAGCTGAGGCGAGCCCGCCCGACGAAGGAAGCGAAAAGGCTTGGCGAGGCAGGAGGCCCGAGGTCCAGCGATCGCCCAGCGACGACAGGAGGGCAGCAGGCGCAAGCGCTGCACAAATCCGCCGACCCTCGCCCGCTTGATCAGCGCCGGGCTCAGCGAGCCCCAGCCGGTAGCGTACTTGAAGGCGGCGGCGTGTACATCAAGCTTCCTGGGCGTCGAGCTCCGGTCGCGGTGGAGGAGAGGAGTTTGTGAGGGAAGTACTACGCCTCTGCTTTGGGCTGGCGGTAGTTGACAAGCCAAGCAGCAGCGGCCAGAGTCGAGGAGGCGATTACTCCGGAAGTTGGTGTCACTCTACGCGCCCGGCAAGTGAAGCTCGAGTCGGGAAGCGCTTATCGCGCGGGCGTTGACATAGAAAAACAGCGGAGGAGCTCGGGCCGCAACGAGAGGCCCTTGGTCCATTCTTTGAGGAGAGGCGCCTTCGGCGAAGCGAAGAAGCGTTCATCTGGAAGAGCAGCGAGCTCGCCGCCGAGGCTGTCCAAAGCGGGATGGTGAGTTGATCTGAAGAAGGTGAACTTGGACAGCCACGAAGAGGGCTTCGCCGTCCAGGGAGCAATAATTGGCGGGCGCTCAAGGAGGCGAAGGATGCATTGCCAGCTGCCGACCGCCAAGAAGGAGCTAGAGGTGAAGGTGGCGCAGCTAAGCGGACATGACAAGAAGAATGAAGAGCTTGCCGCACTCCAGTATGAGCGAAGGATCTGCCAGCGCCCATGGCGTCTGCAAGTTCAGCTTGCCGAAAAGGTCAAGAGCTGAATCACGCCAAGGACTCAAGTCTTGATCTGGAGCTGGCCAGCCACCTTGGCGGGGCCGGCTGGGCCGCCAAGAAGCGAAAGATGACTTGAGGAAGGAGATCAAGAGCGGCGAGGAGCTCTTGCGAGGGCAGCTGAGACCAGAACACCTTCAAGACCACGGTGGAGCTCACAGGCGGAGGGCCTCGTCAACATCGCCCGCGTCTGTCCAGCGAGGTGGCGGAGCTAGACTTGGCGGGCCGGGTACTCCAGCAGGAAAATCTCAGCCCAGCGCCAAGCTCACGCTTTTCTTCAAAGGTGTGGTGGCGGCTCTCCAGCAGCTCAGGGAAAGAATCCCGAAGAAGCTGGCCCGACAGTCATGCGATCTGCGCCGAGGGTCTTGGAGAAGGTGTTGGTGAAGATACTCTTCCGCAACCGAGCATCGACCTCACCGTGTCACCAAGAAGCTGCGGCGGGTGCTGCATTGAAGAGCTCAAGGCCATTATCGCACCATTGTGGACAAGGTGAATGAGGTCGGGAGGTGACGGCGAGTCGTGGATTAGGCCACCATTCTTCTCCCTTTTCTTGCTACTGCCATTTCAGTTATGAGAACAATTTAGTCGATTGCCACAATAAGTCATTCTTGTACTATAACTTTATTAAGGCCTTTGCTTGCTATGTTATTTCCTTTACTTGATTCCATCCCTTGCATGTTTTACCCTCGCTTTGAGGGGACTTGCGGCGCAAGCACACTTCTTTGGCCAGGAACATCAACAACTTCTGGCGGTCTTGCCCTCCGACAAAAACCTTAATCGGAGCTAATTGCAGCTCACTTGTATTGTTGGCGGACTCGAAAACAAATCAAAAGCGCAACTTAGCCACGAGTCGGTTCCTCCAGCACAGGTTTTCCATACAAAGCCACGGTCGTTCAAGGAACATAACCTAAAAATTTAAACCGGTGGGCTCATGCTCGGACTTGGGCAACTTAGCACTACGTCTGCGTCCCAGCAAGGCTAGATTCCTTTGAGCAGCGCTGGTCCACACCTTTATCTTCTCCTTCCCCCCACCCGGTGAACTTGTGGGCGGAGGATCTTCTTTTGAGAAGAAGAAGAAAAATAATCTGGAACCTTAAGGTTCGTTATTGCTTACGGGGTAAGTCTGCACAAAAGTATCGGATATATATGCAAAAGGAAAGATGCATTAAATTTGACAAGATGTGCGAGGCACATAAACATTATTCATACGGGGAGCTGCGCTTTGGCTTTGTACAAAGGGTTACATGCAACAGCGGCAAGGCTTGTACAAAAGGTGGTTGCGGAGCAGGGCCGGCAACGGCATATATAGGTAAAACTTGTGAAGATGCTCTATGTTCGAGGAGTTGCTCACGGAATGCCATCTTGGTCTCGGGCCGGACAGCGCGGGCCTAGTGACCCGTTCACCCGATAAGGGCCTTCCCGCCGGCGTCAACTTGTTGGAATTCTTGGCGGATTGAGCGGCGAAGAACAAGGTCGCCTTCCTCGAAGCTTGGCATTAACTGCGGCTATGATAGCGGCGCAAAGCTTGCGATAGCGAGCAGCTCGCACCGCGACTGAAGGCGATCCTCCTCGAGGAGCGGTAGCGTCATCTTGCGCAGCTGCTCTTGCTCAAACTCATCATAGCGAGCACTCGAGGCGTCTGTATCTGAGTTCCGTGGGGAGAACTGCCTCTGCTCCGTGAACAAGAGCAAAGGGTGTCGGCGGTGGCTCGATTTGGCGTCGTTACGATCGACCAAAGAACCATTGGCAGCTGCTCGATCAATTTCTTCCGCACTTGTGCAGCTGTCAAAGTTCGGTCTTGAGCCCACGACGCACGGTGTTTGCCCTCTCCGCTTGACCGTCGCTTCTCGGGTGAGCAACAAAAGCGAAGCGGATCTTGGTACCAAGATCTTGGGCGTCTTGCATGAAGGTGCGGCTCGTGAATTGTGTGCCATTAGCCGGTGATGATCTGTTAGGGATTCGAAGCATAAACAATCGACTGAAGAACTTGGCTGCTGATTGTCTTTGTCACCTTCCTCATTGGTTCCGCCGGGCCACTTTGTGAACTTATGCGATTACAGCGTACAAGTACTCAAAGCCCCGACAGCTTCGGGGAAGGGGCCGAGATGTCGAGCCCAGGACCGAAAATGGCGAGGATAAAGGGATTGTTTGGAGAGCTTGAGCTGGTTGATGAATCTGTTTGGAGTGGGCAGCACGCTTCACACTTGGTTACTTGTGCGATTGCATCACGGAGGCTGTTGGCGGAAGAAGCCTTCTTAGGAAAGCCTTGCGGCAAGTGCTCTTCTTGCGCAATGTGGTGACCACATATGCCTCCATGTATCTCCATAGCAGCTCTTGTCCATCTTCGGAAATGCACTTCAATTTCACTCCGTTGAATCTTCTTACATCACGATATGTCATCAACAAACTGGTACATACTTTCGATTGCGGGCTACTCTCTCCGCTTCTTCTTGTTCCTCGGGAAGTTCTCTGTCTGAAGGAAATGGACTATTGGCTGTGCCCAGTGGAGCTTGTGGCTCGGCAATGAGGACTAAAGCGCAAAAGGCAGCTGCGGGAACATCTGCTTCTCTGACAAGTATCTGGGACCTGCTTGGAACACGATGCTCCCGGCAAGCGTGTCGGGACACGACTTGTCGGGGCGTCTGCTTCAGCGAAACAAACCCTAGGGCTTGTCGGGCGGCGCTGGCTCCTCGGCATTTTGTGTTGATCACAGGGACTTTCTTAGCGGCGGCTCTCGGGGAGCTCTGCTTAGGAAAGTAGTCGCCCGATGACAAACTTTCTCTTTTGCTCTGTCGATTGATGTTATTCTGAGATGGTTGAGTCGACTTGAGCACAAAAATCCCTGGTTCCACAGGTAACTTGAGTCTGACACACTTTGGCGGGCCATCCATAATGTCATTACGAGCTCTTGGAATGTGTTCCATCTGCGGGCCGTCAAAATGTTCTTCTAGCTTTCTCACTTCATCAATGTAGGCTTCCATCAGCGGACTCTGATAATCTTTGTTAACTTGGCGGGCGACAAGCTGTGAGTCACCACGACAATAAGCTTCTTGATCCCAAGCTGCTGCTGCTATTACGAGTCCGGCAAGCAAGCCTTCATACTCTGCGATATTGTTTGTTGCTTGCTCCTTGGGAAAGTGCATTTGGACCCGCGTGCTTGAGGTGCTTTCCGGTGGGTGCGACAAGTAAATGCGCCCTACGGCGCCTTCTTACGGCGAAGGCACCATCAAAGTACATGATCCATTCTTTGCTCGCTTCCTTGACGAGGATGCTCCTCTCTGGAGTTTCTTCATCAGGTGTTGGCGTCCACTCTGCTATGAACTCTGCCAATGCTCGGCTCTGAATAGTTGAAGTACTTTCAAACTTGAGGCCAAAGCTTGACAATTCTAGTGCCCACTTTCGACAATCTGCTGTTTCTTACGGATTTTGCAATATCCTCTTCAGCGGAAGCGAGTGACCTTTGTGATTTCATGTGGCTTGAAAGTAATGGCGCAGCTTCCTCAAGGCCATAAGAAGGCGAAAAGCAACTTCTGCACAGTACCTTGATCTAGCCCCACAAAAGGAGCCCGACAAAGTGGTGGGTGCTGCACCATCTTCTTCTGTTTCTCTTAGGCGGTATGCAGATCCATCCTTGCGGGGCGAGAACTTGTCGGAAGCCCCTACTTGTCATTGGACTAAACTTGCATGATCATTTGGCTCATCATCTGCCTCCCTCTCCGCCACTAACGCAGCACTAACCACTTGATTGGTTGCTGCGGTATATAACAACTTCTCTTGTGGCTTAGGTGCGACAAGTGTTGGAGTAGAGGATAGGTATCTCTTCAGTCTGCGGCGCAACCTCCACTTCGAGTCCATTTCATTGGACCTGCGTTTTCAAAATCTTGAAAAATGGCGAGCGCGCTTCAGCAGACTTAGAGATGAACCCTCTTGAGCAGCAACACAGCGGCAAGTCTTCTCACATCCTTGGCCGGGGCTTGATCTGTTCAATGGCCTTGATCTTGTCGGGATTGCTTCAATCCCCCTCGGGACCTAAAAGAATCCGAGGAGCTTGCGGAAGGGACTCCAAACACACACTTCTCGGGTTCACTTGAAGATTGACCTTGCGCAGATTTGTGAAGGTCTCGTCCAAGTCTTGGATCAAAGTTGCTCTGTCCCTGCTCTTGACCACAATGTCATCCATGTAAGCTTCCACATTTCTGTGCAGCTGTGGCTCAAAAGCATGGCTGACTACCCTTGCAAATGTGGAACCGGCATTCTTTAGTCGAAGGCATCCGTACAAAGCGATCGTGCCACATGGAGTAATGAACACGATTTTCTCTTCATCCTCTTACGCCATGAAGATCGATGATATCTGAGTATGCATCAAGGAATGAAAGCGGATCGCATCCTGTTGTGGGTCGACAATCTGGTCAATGCGGCGGCAAGGAAATGGATCCTTGGGACAAGCTTTATTAACATCGATGAAGTCAATACAAAGCCTCCACTTCCCATTAAGCCTTGCGCCGCGACTCTTGGATTGGCTAACCATGTTGGATGGAGTACTCCTCGTACCAGGCCTGCCGCTTCCAACTTCTTGATTTCTTACGCTATGAACTCTTGGCGTTCCACGCTTGCTTCGACTCTCTGTTTGTGGGCGTGGGACAGGAGCGGCAAGGTGGTGCTCATTACTTTCACGAGGCAGCGGGGATGTCGGATGGCTGCCATGCAAACACCGACATTACGCGCGGAAAAGCAATGGCCTTTCCTATTTAAAGGTCAGCGTGGCTTGATGGTGAAGGTACCACCGATGCCGTCCTCATCATGACCACCTTCTTGGTCTCGGTGAAGCTGTCTTTGCCTTCTTGCACTTGCGGTGGAGCTCGATGGAGGCGTCCTCGGCGATAGCGCAGCACTCGAAGAGGTGCGCTTGCGGAGTGGGCATCGAGCTACTCTTGCGGACTTGGTCTTCTTCTTCCCGGGGAGCTTCAGCGGCAAGTGGTTTGCGTTCTGCTGCGGCTGCCGCTTCCGGTAAATCTTGTCGGTGCGAATAAGTGCATCCTTCTTGTCGCCTTGGACAGAAATGACACTTATCGGACCGGGCATCTTGAGCACATTGTGGGCGTAATGAGGCTGCCATGAACTTGGCAGCGCTAGGCGGCGAGTATCCCATTGTAGGGCAATGGGAAATCAGCGACGTCAAATGTGACCCTCTACGTCACGAAATTCAGCTGCTGCCGAAAGATTCTGGGTAGTGTGATCTTCCCCTTGACTTGCTCCTTCCGGCTTTATTCCTTGAAAGGTACCAGTCTCTTGAGCTCGTATCGGGGATCTGGAGCTTCTTGAGCCTTTGTGGAGAGATTAGATTCAGGCCCATTGCCGTCAACCAACATCTTCGTGACTTTGAGGTTGCGGATCGTTGGCGAGACCAACATCGGCAAGCACCCGACCCGCGATGATGCGATCGGGGTGATCCTCAGCGTCGAAGATGATGGGCGTCTTCGGACCACTTGAGGGCTTGCGCTATTCGATGGGCCGGTTCTCTGCGCTCACTTCGGCGCCCATTGTTTGAGTTAAGCGTCTGAGGTGTGCAGAGAAGCACCGCCGTCGATGCACAAAACCTCCGTCGCCTTCTGAAACTCTTGGTCATCAGTTTCATCTTCCTCCATCTCATCATCTTCATCCTCGTCCTCGTCCTTGTCGCGGCCACGGGGAGGCCTATCTCCTGCAGCGGCTTGGCCTTGCATGAGTGCCCTCCCAGGCGGGAAGCTTCTTGCCGGATCCTCCGCCACCTCCACAGGCCCTCTCCTTGTCGCATGGCGCTCGTACTCAACTTTACAGTAGCTCGCCATCTGCTCAACTTTCTTGCAGGCTTGGAGGTCATGGCCCTTAGTGCGGTGGATCTTGCATCTTGCTTGCGGGCCGTCCTGCTTGTCGTGGCTACCACAGCCTCCCGGAGTCACCAGCTTTGGCCTTGTCGATCGCCTCCGTTGCGGACTGCTTTCGACAACTAGCACATCCTTAGCCTTTCTTTTTACATTGTTCCGCCTCCGGTTCTTCCTTGCGGAGGACATCCTCCTCATTGTCGAGATCATACGCTCCTGCAATCTCTCCGAGGATTTTCCTCCCTCCTCAGCCCGTGCACACTTGTCGGCGAGCATATAGCTCGTTGACATCTCGATCTTACGCCATCATCTCCTCCCTCATCCTGCGGTTACGCACGTTCTAATGGAGCAGCGCTGATAACATGGCCAGGTGGAGCGTCACAGGATATTCTTGCTGCACAGGCTGAATCTCTGTATGTACTTGTGAGGGGCTCTCCTCATACGGATGAGCGGTCTGGATCGCTCTCTGAGCCATGGGGTTTGTGGCCTCCTGTGAAAGCGCCAAACAAGCTGTAACCGCGAGTCCGCCCATGAAGAGATGGAGCTATCCGGCAAGTGCATGAGCCAAGATCGGCGTTGGGCTTGAGCACCAGTGGGAAGTAGTTGGCGAGGATCTTCTCCGTCGCGTCCTCCGGCAGCCTGCACGCGATGGTGTGCGGCGAGGAACTCCGACGGATGTATCCTGCCATCGTACTTCTCGAGCACGTCTGGCAAGTTCTTGGTTACGGGCCCTTTGGACTTGCCGCAGCTCACGGGTGAGCGGGGCAACCTGCAGCGTCTGACAAATCGCTGGTTCCCCTGTGCTTCCATATCGATAGAGCCAGGTAGCTGTCGAGATCGATGCGGCGCTTCTCTTCTGCGCTCGATCACGGTCTGGCGTCTTCGATGCCGTCGTTCTTGAAGAACTTGGCGTTAGTCACGGCGAGCTCGCTTGGTCCGATGATCGGTGGAGTCAGCGTCGAGGTTAGCTTTGGCGGTCGGCGATCTTGGCCTTGAGGCTGGGAGTGCAGGTGGTGGCACCCAACCGGTCTTATCTGCGTCGGCTTCGCTGGGCGTCTTCTGAGGGCTTGATGTGCTTTCGATTCTTGGGGCTTATCGCCGTTAAGCGAAGCGATGAGGCTGTAAATGGCTGCCCTCCGATCGTCGATCTTATGCGGCGCGGAGGGTAATCAGCTTACTGGGCTCGGGCGGCGCTTCCTCTGGAGTCTTAGGTGGCGGTGGTGGCGGCGAGTGCGAGACATGCTCAAGCTTCTAACGGTGTTAGAAGGGCAGCATCTCGCCCGAGCGACCGCCTTTACTTTCGTGCCAGCGTGTTGGCGTGCATGCTGGCCTTGAGCGTCCCGCGACCCACCAGCAGCCTTGCTCCAGCGAGTGCGGTGCTAGGAGCACCGTGGCGGCTGTCGATCCTGCACCTCCTGAGAGGGAGTGCGGTGGATGTCTTGAATCTTTGAACCTTGCGGGGCCTTGTCTTTGGACGGGTGACGATGTGAGTCCCCAGGCGCCGCTCCTCCGCAGCGTCCACCCCACCGCCCGTTTGCTCACGGTGGCGGTGGGGCTGATGCATGAGCGGGCGGCCACCTCGAAGCCTTCTTCTTGGTGGCATGTTGATGAAGATCTTGATGTAGCCTTGACAGCGCGGATCGAATCGCATGCGATCTCGGCGCCCCCTACAGTGCGCCAAAGATGTCGTGGGCTTTACGTAGAACCACGAGCACCTATGGGGCAGGGGGCCCTTCTTGTCCGGCAAGGGAGGCGGAGCAGCAGGCGGATCGGCGGGAACACCTTGAGGTTTTACCCAGCCGGGCTCTCCGGAGATAAAACTCCCCTGCTGCTTTGTGTTTGTATTTGTTCTTGCTCGAGGCGTGGCGTGTAGTGGTGTTGAATGGGTCGACCAAACCCCTTCTCGTGCGCATGGGCCTCCCTTTTATAGTCTAAGGGGTCACCGCAGTCAGTCAGCGTAGAAAAGAGGGGTAGAAAGGTAAAAGCATGAGTTGGTACAACTGCTGCCAGCAGTGTCCCTACCTAACTCATTGCAGGGGACAAGGGCATTTAATGCTGTCCGTCGCTAACAGTGATGTCGGCGCTCTGTGGCCCACGAGCACCTATGGGGCAAGGGCCCCTTCTAATCCGACAAGGGAGGCGGCGTCAAGCCAAGAATCGGTCGGCCAGGGAGGCAGGCGATTTTACCCAACCGGAGCTCTCCGGAGATAAAGCTCCTCACGCTGCTTTGTGTTTGTATTTGTTCTTGCTCGATAAGCGCGGCGTATGGTGGTGTTGGGTCTCGAACTGCGGAACCCCTTCTACGTCTTGCATGGGCCTCCCTTTTATAGTCTAAGAGGGTCACGGCAGTGCTTGATGTAGGAAGAGGGGTAGAAAGGTAAAAAAGCAGGTTGGTACAACGGTGTCCAGCAGTGCCCCTACCTAACTTTCGGCGGGGGACAAGGGCATTTAATGCCCGTCTGAGTGCATGCAGTGTGAGAAGCGGCCGTTAGGGGCGCCACTTGATCGCCGATGGCCTCCTTGTCAGCTCCGCTTGCCACCTCGCTCCGCATGGCTGCGCGCGCCTCGCCCGCGTGCTCTGGGGATGGCCACAGGCGACGACTGCGTCGCTGAATGCGCTGGAGTTTGGGTGCAGGGTGGCAGCCTTGCCCGTGACAGCGCCTTGCCACCCTTATCTTGTCGCGGCAAGCAGCCGATCGCTGGGCCTTCTGGGGGCCAGGCGTTGCGGCAAGTCTTCTAGAAAGCGCCTGGTTGGCCTTCCGGCAAGCTCCTCTTGCGGGGTCTTTGTCTTCTCGATTGATACTTTGTTCTTGAATGGCAGCAATAGGAAATAGCGGAGGGTCTTGGCGGGTGCCCGACAAGCCTTGCAGCGAGTGCTACAACTGCCGTGCACAAGTTGAGGTACTAAGGTACCCCTACTTTAATCTGCAAACCACGGTGCAAGAAGCGACCGTTAGAAGCGCCACCGATCGCCATGATGGCCTCCTTATCGACTTAAGCACCTCGCACCGTGTGGCTTCACGGCGCCTGCATGCGTGCTCTGGGATAGTCACAGGGTGACCGTCATTGGATGCGTTGGAGCTTGGAGTGCGAGTGGCAGCCTTGCATGACAAGCGCCTTACCCTGTGACCATTGTCTTGTGTGCTGACAAGCTTGCACGCTTGCCGTGTGTCTTCGGGGCCTTGTGAGCGTGTGGCAAGTTTCCTGAAGCGCCTTGGTTGGCCTTCCCGGCAAGCTCCTCTTGCCAGGGTCTTTGTCCTTCCCGGCAAGCTCCTCTTGCCGGGGTCTTTGTTCTTCCCGGCAAGCTCCTCTTGCCGGGGTCTTGTCTTTCTTAGTTAACACTTTGTTCTTGAATGGCAATAAAGTGAATGGCGGAGGGTCTTGGTGGATGCCCGGCAAACCTTGCATCGAGTGATTCTGTTGCCCTGCACAAGTTCGAGGGTACTAAGGTACCCCTACTTTATCCTGACAGGCTCAATATTCCTCTTCATCACCTTCTTGGTCTTCTTCATGATAGCACACATCTGGTTCTCATATCGACGAATGTGTTGATCCGTCTCCTGAATGTATGCTGCAATAGATCCATCCTTCCTGGTACGAATCATCTCCCATTGCTCGTCTCGGCATCCACATATCTGGTAGACGGTGTCTTTAAGATCCTGTACACCTCACAAATGCGTCCAAAAGTGACGTGGGCTGCCATGCTCTTTCCCAAGCTCCAAGTTGGTGCATCCAAGGTAAACTCAATGGGCTCGGTTGTTGGTGAAAATGTCCTCCCAGGTACACGAACTTTGATCCTCCAGCGCTCCTCTTCTGGTAAGGTTGCAGTGAAGGTTCCAGTGAAGCTTGGTAGTCCGATGTTCAGGTACTTCGTGACTTCCTTTAGGTGTAAATCCGAAAGGGTGTCGTCATCAAGCCCAGAGTGAACTTGTTCACTGGGGTCCGACATCTATAGAGTAGAAATAGAGGAGGATTACAAATGAGTAGAAGGGTATCTGTGGCTTTTCTAGTGGTCGCGTCTCACGATCGGTGTGTGCTCTTATACCATCTTGTAGCAACCACGACCCCATTGGACCTAAGTCTACGTGGCAAAGTGTCATCCACTGGATCGGTATCTTTGACACACGGTACTCGAGAATTATAACGAGTTCAATCACACACTTATTACATCAAGGTCCTCATAAAGTATTTATTACACAAATAATATGGTGAAGGCCATCTAAACAAAATAAGCTGCGGAAGCTTGAAGATAAATGAGTCCATCAAACTCCAACGGCATAGTTAAAGCATGACAACTACCTAAGCGCACCTTATTCTTACGTCGGTGAAATCGCAACATGAGGCGTTACTGACCGTTTAAGTCGACACATGGAATATCTTTGGCGAGTTATATTATAGAAAATGAATGAAACTATATCTACATGCATATTTGGCTGGTGGAGGCTCTAAGTTTAATTTCTTTGCATAAAGCTAATTTTCCCTACTACAAAGGAATAAATTTTATTCACTACAAAGTTTTTACCAATATTGAGAAGGTTCCTCCAACTCAAATCCCACAATTAACCAAGCATCATCATTAAACCCAATACATTAATTATAGAGTGATGAGATAAACATAAATATCCACTTCGGATACTCAATTTGTCCATAACGGGGACATGGCCAACCATGATTAGTTTATACACTCTGCGAGAGGTTAGCACTTTTCCCCACAAGACTCGATCACATCCATGACCGAAAGATCGATGCATAGTCTTTACTGAGCATTAACTCTCTACTACGGGTAGACCGGTACACCTACTTTCCCCTACATACGCTAGTTGATAACCCACAAGTGTGAGGGATCGCTTTCCGACTTCGAGGTAAAGTATTCAACCCAAATTTATTAATTAGAGCACAAGGGGCCAAAGAATATTCTTAAGTATTAGCAGTTGAGTTGTCAATTCAACCACACACAGGATAACTTAGTATCTGCAGCAAAGTATTTAGTAGCAAGTGGTATGATAGCAATGGTAACGATGGCAAAAGTAAAGATAGCAGTTTGTAGTAATTATAGCAGTATGGCGAAAAAAGTAAATAAGTGAAGCACAATATGTGAAAAGCTTCGTAAGCATTGGATCGATGATGGATAATTATGTGGGATGCAATTCCTCATGTAATAGCTATAACATAGGGCGACGACAGAACTAGCTCCGGATCATCAATGTAATGTAGACATGTATTCGAATATAGTCATATGTGCTTATGGAAAAGAACTTGCATGACATCTTTTGTCCTACCCTCCGTGTGGCGGAGGTCCTAAATGGAAACTAAGGGATATTAAGGCCTCCTTTTTATAGAGAACAGGAACAAAGCATTAGCACATAGTGAATACATGAACTCCTCAAACTATGGTCATCACTGAAAGTATCCGATTATTGTCACTTGGGGTTGTGGGATCATAACACATAATAGGTGGTGAGGGAGTCTGGACTAGGGGTGTCCGGACAGCTGGACTATCATCGTCGGCCGGGACTCCAAGACTCTGAAGATACAAGATTGAAGACTCGTCCGTGTCCGGGATGGGACTTTCCTTGGCGTGGAAGGCAAGCTTGGAAATACGGATATGTAGATCTCCTACCATTGTAACCGACTACGTGTAACCCTAGCCCTCTCCGGTGTCTATATAAACGGAGGGCTTTAGTCCGTGAGACACAACATACATTACAACAATCATACCATAGGCTAGCTTTGGGGTTTAGCCTCCTTGATCTCGTGGTAGATCCACTCTTGTACTACCCATATCATCAATATTAATCAAGCGGGGCGTTGGGTTTTACCTCCATCAAGAGGCCCAAACACAGGTAAAACTGTCGTGTCCCTTGTCTCCTGTTACCATCCGCCTAGGCCTTGCAGTTGGGACCCCCTACCGAGATCCGCGGTTTGACACGACATTGGTGCTTTCATTGAGAGTTCCTGCAATGGCCGTCACCGATAGGCTCGATGGCATCTTCAATCAACAACGCTGTCGGGTGAGACTTTTCTCCCGGACCGGATCTTCGTATTCGGCGGCCGCTGCTGCGGGCTAATTCACTTGGCCATCTGGGCGGATCGAAAGCTATGCCCACAGCCATCGAGTCGATTCGGAAGCCTAAACTTCACGGCCGACCTCGCGGGGACTTGATCTTGATGGGCTCGAGCCATAGCCAAGCGCGCCGCCTTTATTGCGATGGGCATGATCTAGCTCTGCCACGAAGAGTGCCTCGGTGGCCGCTGAGATCTGGTCCGGCCCTTAGTCCGGACCGATCGCCCGGATCGAGACGGTGGTTGGACACGCCTCGGGGCTGCAACTTCTCTGGCGATGGGCGAACACTAACCTTGTCCCTCGCTAAAGCTCGTGATTCGAGGTGCGGACTCCTTGCGGACTCCGGACCTCCACGCCCTTTTGTCGAATCTAATTGGGCGCCGATTATGGAATTCACCGTAGCGGACATCTTCAACACTACGCCCTTTGGCGACATCCTAAATTGCTAAAGCATCTCTAAGCTATCCAGGAGAGTCTGGCGGATTATGGCGGATGGTTGGGATACAGACGACGAAGAAATTGAGCCCACCCACCACCCACTTTGTAGCCAATGTCGGCGATCTAGCAGACATGCTAGACTACGACTCGAAGACATCGGCGCTATGGGCGGCGATGCGAGCGAACGGGAACCAACGCCTCTGGGGAACTGAAGACCACCTCATCATCGACATATACATGGTGGACACCCCAAGCGATGGGGGCGGCGAAGAAGCGTGAGGCAGATTCATAAAAGAAACAGCCCAAGCGCCCGGCGTCGGTGGCGCCGCTCTAAATCCGCCACGGCAAGAATGGAGATTCGGCACGGGAGATAATAACACCCAGAGAGTGCGAAGATAACCCCTCGGCAAGACTCAGCGGGAGGATGCGAAGCAAGCCCTCACGAGATGGCGGAGATGAAGAGGTCGAGGACTATAACTATATACCTCCCTCCGAAGATGAGGCAAGCCTCAACAACAGCCAATTTAATCGTGCCGAGATCCGTCGAACAAGGCGTTTTAAGCGCGGGCTTATCGCCACGGCAAATAGCCTAAAGAAAAAGCAGCGGCAGCTTCAAGCTGATCGGGACCTGGCAGCGATCGATGGACCCGAGTCCTCGCGGCGAAGTATAAACTTCGAAACGCCCCTCAAAAGCTACCCAAGGCGCAAGTTGCTCCCGATTAGAGGAGAAAGCATACATACCTTCATCACCAGCGCACGATATGGCCGACCGACCACCCGTGCTCGCGTGACAGAAGAGCATCAGGCCCTCCACCAAAGCGTGCCCGGCATTGCTCCCAAAGTCTGAAGCCAAGAGGAGCAGCGGGACTTGCGAGATGTATTGGAGGACAAAGCAAGGCAATCCAGATCCATCTCTACGGATCCGTGGGCGCCCACGACCCACAGACGAATCTGTCGCGCTGGATACAATAACCCGGCGGGCCAAACACAGCGAACAGCTCTCTCTCGAGCTACGTCGTGATATTGC
Source organism: Aegilops speltoides (assembly GCA_021437245.1). Taxonomy (NCBI): domain Eukaryota; kingdom Viridiplantae; phylum Streptophyta; class Magnoliopsida; order Poales; family Poaceae; genus Aegilops; species Aegilops speltoides. The sequence continues at coordinate 402,983,060 of CM038144.1, forward strand.
TCAATATAGGCGCGCACACCGCTATGCTTCACTAGCGAGTAATGGATCATCAAATCCTGAAGGGTTTAAACCCGTAAACATCGAATCTCGATTGAACAACAGACCCAGCGGTTGGATCGAAGATTACCTCCTTCACATCCATATGGCCCTTGGTGGCGATCTCCATGCCATCAAGTATCTCCTCAAGCTTAAGGACCAGCTCGGCATTGGCTTAACATCTTGCCCTGAGTCAATTGGGTGTTAGGAAGACACGGAAGCCGCATTCTCGAGAACTTCGAGAGCGCGTATGTCGCGACCACGAGCGCCAATGACCTAAGCCACATAATTCAGCGGCCAGACGAATCGGCGGACAATTACGGACACGGTTTTTGACAAAGAAAAACCAAATGTCATTGTCCGGATCTGAAGGCCCTGCGCAGCCTTCAAACATAACATCATGACGAGTGGCTAGCACGGCACAGGGGACAGGAAAAGCGAAATCCATGGCAGCCCTCACATCATTAATGACCGCTTTTGCGGGGAGAGGATAGCTGGCTGGCTTCGCATGCAACAACCTCGATAAAAATTCGGCGATCCGGATACTAAGGACCACAATGGCGGTCGCATCGAAGCAAAAATAAGCGCGCGTGCTTGGCGATGATAAGGAGGATATGGCGGTCAGCGCGGATTCGAGGCTCTAAACCAGGTCGACCATTCAAAGAACCACTCCGGGTCCGTCCAATTTGGACCGAATACTCGACGCTTATGCGGATACATGGCACCTGAAAAGCCAGCTAATCACACAGCAGATGCTTTGGGTGTTCAAGCGAGAAAACAAGTTAATTACGAAAACAACGACAAGGGGCTAAACAATGACGGCGAGGAAGAGACCGACCGCCCGAACAATAGAGGGCGGAAGGTTTCCCCCTACAAGTGCAGACGGTGAACATGATCTCGCAACCCATATACCCCGAGGAAGCGGAGCGTGCACTAAAGGGACATATCTGCGATGGAGCGATCGCCCGAAGTTCAATCCATGGTCCTCTTGTCCGATCACTTTTCGATCGAAGAGACCATCGACCAGACATCGCCCGCGGCGGATTCGCGCGATGGTTTTAGACCCAATAAATCGATGGATTTCACCTCACGAGAGTCACGATGGGCGGTGGCGATAGCCTAAACCTGCTTTATCGGGATAAAGTCGCCAAGATGGGCATAGACCCTCAAGGATTAAACCTACAAGGACAACCTTTAAAGGCGTCATACCAGGTGTAGAGGCCAATTATGCGAGCTCGATCACTGCTGAAGTGGTCTTGGATCCCGGATAATTTCGGGCGCGGAGTTAATCTTGACATAGTCCCATTTCACGGCGGCTATCACGCTGCAGTCGAGACGAACCGCGTTTGCAAAGTTCAACGCTATACGCGCATGCATACCTCAATCTCAAGATGCGGGCTCTCGTGGAGTCATCACGGTCAGCGGAAATCTGGGCGCTCCCTCGAGCGGAGGAACATCTGGCTGCTCTCATGGCGGAAATCTGAGCAGCCTTTTAAGGCAATTTTGAGTCCGGCTGTTAAGCGGCGGATACAATAAGCGTGCGAGCAACACCAACCAAGACCACAGCACGATCCGAACCACGCGTAGCAATGCGGCCCTAACCCCGCTCTCGCATGATTGCAAGAACAACCCTCGCGTACATCATTACGCTTTGGAGATACCATAGGCGCGGGGAAGGGGCACGACCACAATGGACCCAGAGTGCGGCTCGACCACACCAGGGGCTTGCAAGTGTGTCACTCTTTCTTATTATTATTTTCCTTCTTTGTATACACAGGACTCCGTTAGCCAGAGGCCCTGTCCCGTGGTGAACCTGCCGAACTAATGATGCAACAGCCGGGGAGTAAGAACTACGGCGACGAACACTCAGGTGGTCTCAATTACGAGCATTAAATTTGATTATATACACCAAGTCCGCAACCCATCCCTGGAGGGGGACATGTTTACTTGGTCCAAAACCCTTTCTTACCGCACTATCTGTATCGGTCCGCACTCATAGCAGATTTCCTTTAATAAATGATGCAGCACTTTTTTGCATGTTATTACATATATATGTTCATTACATGACATCTTGCACCCGTATATTTTGATACGGCCTAATACACCAGGGGCTTATGTTCCCCACATTATGGTGTGATAAGTCCGAACACTTTCACAAGTCGGCACCCCAAACTTATAGCATTATATGAATCTGCTCGAATCATGTCTTGGGTCAATAGTTGGGTTTGCCCGGCTCCCCACGTTTTGGTGCCTTACGTTCCGTTCCGTCGGCTAAGGTGTATGGGAGAACCACTGCAATTGCGCCCGGTTGAGCAGACGGCGCCTCGATGGAAAAGCTAAAACTGGCCCGGCATGATAAAGGCGAGGCGATAAGCTGTTCGAAGGTCTTTTGGGTCCTAAAGACTCACGCTGCTTGACGAAGTTCGGATAATGTCAAGCGAAGGCGTGGATAAGCGCCCCAAATTGGTCTTAGAATACTAGAACTTCGCGAAATTTAAAATTATAGAATTCTATGGCTAAGTGAGTGTTCAAGCATTATAAGTCCGGTTGCCTTGTTACGTTGTGTTGGCGCCTCCTAGATGGACCCAAAAGTGGGAACAAGAGTGCTCAAGTTATCCCGAACACCCAGTAACTTGCGGCTTGGGGCAAGCCAATGACTTGCCATCTCTCGAGATTTTATAAGCGGCCGCCCGAAGGTAATATTTTAAATTAAAAAAGAGTTGTAAAGCGCACATGAACAAAGTTTTCAAGCGCCGGATAATACATAGCGAGTTTACTCAAAAATTACATCTCTAGGGCATTCATCCGCAATATCATGGGCTCCCTTGAGACAGTTTTATAATACATTTGGGCGTATGATACTCCTTGCCGGTGGCGGTGGATCGATGAAGCTTCTCGCATCAGCCTGCCCAGTGCACCTTTGTGCGGGCAAGGGCTGTGAGCACCTTCAATCTGGCGGGCGCTTGTGACCTCCACCGAGAGACGCATCCACCAGCCGCCGCGGCAGGCAGTAGCTCCCAGGCATGGCCTGTCGAGCCCACAGCCGGACTATAAGGCCCTTCATGGCCTCCTCGGCTACCTTGTGGAGTTCGACCAGCTGCCAATTTGGTGGCAGAAAAGCGCGGATGGCGGCCTCGGCGTCTTGAGACGAAGACCTTCTCCGTTGAGCTCCCTCCTCACCCACGGTAGAATCTGGCAGCATCGGACACCTCTGGCGAGATCTGCAAATGCCTGGAGAGCTCGAATGCGGGTAAGTGTCGGGTGGTTTACATTAACATGCTTGCTTTGCATGAAAAATGCCTTACCGCGCTATCTTCTTCACATCTTCACCTCTGAAGGGCCTTGAGAGCCTCGGACTTGGCGGACTTGGCACTTCGAGAGCGAGGCAAGCTCGGACTCTCAAGTCTTGGAGTCGCTCCAAGCTCTCATGCTTCTCCATGAGAGCACAGGCTCTTCCGCCACTTCCGCCACACATGCCTCCTGCTTTTCTCGCTCTGCCCGTTCAGCGGCGGCCTCGTTCGACGTGACACAGCCTCCTTCAGGCTGCCACCTTGTTTGTGGCACTGAAATACCCATATTATCCTTGTTAATTTTATTGCGACCAAAATCCTTTTACGTAAGGTAACAATTCAAAGTGGTGCCACTCACCTTCTTTGTCCTCGAGCTGCCTCTTGGCATGGCGAGCTCTCGCTCGGACTGCTCGAGATCTGCTTTAATGTACCAACCTCTGCGGTCGGTCTGGCGGAGAGGTCGGCTACACACGCAAACCCATATTGACATAATTTATTAGCAACTGCGAATATCTTTTAGATCCTCGGTCAGGCTTTTCTTTCCAGAACACGAACCGAGCATCGAGACTCTTGTCTATGCGGTAACATTACACAATTTTAACTTCTTACCTCAAAGCCTATTAAAAGGCTCTGCGAGCTTGATCGGCCCGCTCTTGGCGGCTGGACCTTTTCAATCACCGCACTCATGCGGTGCGGTGTTCTTCCTCGATGGAGCGCCCTTGGCGCCTCCGGCAAGTTGTCGGCGCCTCGGTTGGGCGGAGCCGCCCGGTGTCACCGTCTTGCCCTTCTTCCGAAGGGCGCTTTGCCGGACTCTGGAACCCACTGCGAGGTTCGATGTAGAGTCGGCGCAAAGTCCGAGGAGGCTGCCTTGCGGCGCCTCTGAGCCTCCTCTAATGGGTCCCTTTACGGGATCCCACCTCGGCGTCCTCGTCGGCACGGGGGTAAGGCGGTCGGAAGAATCCACATCCGGCAGGGCCAGCGACCCTTCGATGAAGCGGGGAGATCATCATCGGCGGACTGCGGGCGAGTATCTGACATTAGTAGGACACTATGTGTACGAAAGAAATTGCATAATAGGGATTCGGATAATTCTGATCTCTCCGGAGGCTGGCCCTTGAAGGCCCTCCTCGTCATGCGTCGGTGTTGGCGAGGCTGTCTGAGGATAGTTCTCCCCTCTTGGACCCTCGGCCTCCCCTGTTGGGAAGCCTTCC